>CM044002.1:3528347-3718005 GCA_024085815.1 Flaveria linearis
TGTCTGAATCGTACGTTCACTCTGACCATCGGTCTGAGGGTGATAGCAGTACTCATTCAAGACGTGTCCCCAGTGACTTCTGCAGGGATTGCTAAAATCGGGATGTGAATCGTGCGTCCCGATCGGATATGATTGACACGGGTACCCCATGTCTAGACACAATCTCACAGATGTAAATCCTTGCCAACTTTTCCATTTGTAGTCCTCGTCGTAATAGCCAAATGTGCAGATTTTGTCATCCGATCCACTATCACCCAAATCGCATCATGCCCACTACTGGTCTTAGGTAACTTGGTAATAAAGTCCATAGTAATATTTTCCCATTTCCATTCAGGAATTTCAGGTTGTTGTAACAAACCAGACGGTCTCTGATGTTCTGCTTTAACCTTTGAGCAAGTTAAGCATTTACTCATCACGTACACAGCGATATCCCGTTTTCATTCCAGGCCAACCAATCACAAGTCCTTAAGGTCATGATACATTTTTATCTGCACGGGATGTACCGAATACTTTGTTTTATGAGCCTCGTCTAGTACCATTCCCGCGTGTTTTCCTAAGGACGGAACCCAAATTCTTTCGACGAAGTACAGCCCACCATCGTCCTTCTTCATGAACCTGTTTGTCCAATCCCTCAGTGCTTCCTCTTTTTCGTTCAATTCTTCATTGCTTGTACCTGGGCGGAGAGATGATACAAGTCTTTATACACGGATGAACTGTCATATACTTGTTGCCCGAATACGTATGGGCTTAATTCGTTCTTTTCGACTAAGGCATCGCCACTACATTATTTAGCTTTTCCCCGGGTGGTACGGGATTCGCGCAGTCGTAACTCACTGAGTATCCATCCATCGTCCATCGTCTCTTCCTCTGTTCAATTCCTTCTGGTCGAAATAATGTTTGGAGGCTCTTGTGCTGTGTAGACTACACTCTTTGCACCATACAAATAGTGCCTCCATGTTTTGAGAGCAAAACTACCGCGCCCAACTCGAGATCATGGGTAGTGTAGTTTTTCTCGTGGTTCTTGAGTTGTCGTGACGCATATGCAATTACTTACCATTTTGCATGAGCACGCATCCAACCCTTGAGCGATGCGTCGCAGTACACCACGAACCCCTCCAACCCTTCCGGAAGTGTTAATATTGGGCATTTACACAACTTGTCTTTCAAGGTCAAGAAGGCCTCCTCTTGCTTAACACCCCAAACAACTTTTTATCCTTTTGAGTCAATTGTGTAAGAGGTTGTGCAATCCTGAAAAATTTACAATAAAACGTCGGTAGTAGCCCGCTAAACCCAAAAACTGTCTGATCTCCGAAGGTGTTTTGGTGTCTCCCAATCTTTAACAGCCTCATCTTACCAGGGTCCACATGAATTCCTTCCTCATTCCACACATGTCCAAAACTTTACTTCTCGTACCAGAACTCACACTTAGAGAACTTGGCATATAACTTCTCTCTCCTTAACAAGTCTAAAATTGTTCTCAAGTGTTCTTCGTGATCCTTTTCCGTCTTAGAGTAAATTTAGAATATCATCGATAATACTATGACAAATTTATCCAGATGCGGCCTACACACGCGATTCATTAAATCCATACAATCTGGTGCGTTCGTTAACCGAAGGGCATGACTAGGACTCGTAATGTCCATATCGGTCCTAAATGCTGTCTTCGGTACGTCCCTCATGTACTCTAAGTTAATGATACCCGATCGGAGATCAATCTTTGAAAAGTACTTGGACCCATGTAATTGGTCAAATAGATCATCTATCCTTGGCAAAGGATATCGGTTCTTAATCGTCAGTTTATTCAGTTTCTCTGTAGTCTATGCACATTCTGAAAGATCCATCCTTCTTCTTGACGAAAAGTACCGGTGCTCCCCATGGTGAATGACTAGGTCGTATGACCTTTATCTAACAGTTCTTGAAGCTGACTAGACAACTCTTGCATTTCCGACGGAGCCAGTCGATACGGGGCCTTAGCCACGGCGTCGCGTTTAGTCACCAGATCAATTCGGAATCCACTGGTCGTATAGTTGGCAATCCCGTAAGATCCTCCGGAAAGACTTCCTGGAAATCTCGCACCACTGGTATGTCCTCGATCTTCTTTGCCTCCGTCTTCATACTCATAATGAGTCTCTTTGTACTTCTGGCCGTTCACCGTACACTTCGAGCGTCTCACCACTCGGGTAGTGGAAGTCATAAGCCTTTTTCGTTACAGACAATTTCAGCCTTGTTCTCGATTAACCAATCCATACCCACCACTACATCGAAGCTCCCAAGCCCAAAAGGAATAAGATTTATGCTAAAGACATGATCATCTAATATTAAGGTACAGTCTCGGATTACTTCCTTAGTTTCTACAAACTACCATTCCCACTCAATCACATAAGGGGTTTGCATATAACTGGGGGCCACATCTAACATTTTCACAAATTCAGAGGACACGAAACTATTATCTACCCCCGTATCAAATATACTGTAGCATAATGATCATTCAAGATACAACGTACCCGTCACCACTTGTGTTCCTGACGAGCTTCGTTGGCTACCAACACAAATGCTCTCCCCCGAGCAGGATTTTCCATTGTTGCCTTGTGCTGGATTCGCCCCGATTGCCAACACCCGATTTTGATGGTTATCCCCGGGATTCTGGTTGACCGCTTGCCCCGGTGCTCGGTTCAATCTTGGGCATGCATTACGTAATGCTCAAGGCTTCCACACTCATAGCACTCACGTTGTCCACCTGTTTGTCTGACCGCATTGATTGGCACAACTGGGTTCCCTATCACCTTACAACTCTTAGCTAGATGCCCCACTTGCTTACAGTTAAAACAAACCAACATGGTGCAGTGCTCGGATGGTGACGATTACACTTGGTGCATTTTGGGTAGGCACCAGCATAATCCTTCCCTGCTCGTTTGTGTAGCCACATAACCCTTAACCACCTTCGCTTTCTTGTCTGTGTTACCACCCGCCTGCCTACTAAACTCACCAACCTCTTTTCTCTTTCCACTTCCCTTGCCTAAGACCCCAGTCCGAACCATCTCGTCTGTCAACTACCCCGCTTTCAATATTGCATTCTGTATAGTCGGGGGTGCAGCAGCAGTCACCATTCCCCGGATTTGCGATACCAAACCCCAAATGTATCGTTCAATTCTCTTTGACTCAGGCGTCACTAAGTGTGGCACCAACTTTGCTAGTTCATTAAACCGGTCAGTATACGCAGCATGCCCCGCTCCACCATAGAGTGATTCCAGAATTCATGTTCCAGTTTTCTGCATTTCATTCATGGGGCAATACTCCTCAATTATTAGTGCCTTAAAATCGGCCCAGTCATGGCCATTCCGCTTCTCTACCTCGAGCCTGTACCTGCTATTCCACCATGTTAACGCCTTTCCCACCAATGAACATGTAGCATACTTCACTTTCTGTTTTCAGCACAGTTGCTGACGTCCATTACAGATCCTTAGTGTACCGAAGATGTTTATATATAGGGTTCCCCACAGCGTTCCCACCACACCAACGATATACCAAGAACGGTGCTCAAACTGGTTACATGACATCCACTTATTCTATCAAGCTTAATGCTAGAACACTCCAAAAATGTCGAATGCCCTAAGTCTTATGATCCGTTCGAACAAAGCAACACAGGTACAAAGAGCCTCACCTCTCTACTGCAATTCTTTAAAGACCAAGTACATCTATGTCTCAAGTATGATTTCCATGAAGGTCCTAGATCGTTTTGTACTTATGGAAGGATAAAGGATATAGGTGTTTCTACACCATTGATTATAATAGGACATGAACTCCAATGTCCCATGTAAAGAATGGAAGATTCGTACTAACTATGACGTTATCTCACGAAAGGGTTGCCAGGTTTCGCATGCACTGCAAATTGCAATTACGTGTGCACCCGTAATGGTAATTTGCATTGCATAGTCAACACTAGCCCCTCCCACCGAGTCAACATGTCTTGTTAAGTCACAGAGTGTTATCTATGATTAGAGAACCAAGGATATGGTCACTAACCGAAGGTTAAGTAACGAAGTTGTATAGAGGAATTGATCATAAAGTATTCACTTAGATAAGGGACGTCAAACGAGTCTATTTAGTATAGACCGAGATCCAATATAGTTGTCATCCAGTCCCGAATGCGCCACGACCCTTTACGTTGTCCTCAATTAAGCTAGCATGTCCATCTCCTAATATTCAACTCGCAAGTTATAATTAAAGCTCGTACAACATCACCAACACCCGTAGGCACATATAACAAGGGTTTGCTTAACGCCCAATGTCCTTTAAAAGAATCCTTACACTCGCACTTATCAACAAACCAAATACTAATCAAGCGTATAACGGGAGAACATCCTTACCTAATGCTTTCTTAAGGTATGCACAGATAATACGACGAACAAAGTTCTCCTCAAAAAGAAGATTATAGATAACACATAAGGTAGGCACACAACACTTGGTAATGCACATAAAACATTCTCATGTATAACAGTACACACATAATCCTATGATGCATACTACATGAGGGTACTTAGGTTATAGTCTAGGTCGAATAATCCACCTAATTCTCTATAACCAATGGCTCTGATACCAATCTGTCACACACCCCGCTGGTAGTGGAAACACGAGGATGTAACGGACGGATCGTCATAAACACATTGTTAATTATATAGATGCATAATTAATTAAAGATAACGTGTCATGACGTCACCCGACACAATGGAGACTTGTGTCGTAGTTAGTCAATTCCACGACAACATAGTCATAACAATAGTCCAAACACAATAAGTAATCCCAGATCCAATAAGCACACCATCAAAACAAAAACAAACAAACAAACAAACAAACCCAGTATATCCCACTCAAGAGCAGGGTCTGGGGAGGTAGGTGTAGACGATTCTTTCCTCTATCTTGTTAGGTAGAGAGACCGCTTCCAAAGAGACCCCCGACTCGATAGCAAAAGCCATACTGATAGCAAGACAACATATAATAAATCATACAACACATAGCATACAGTATACAAAAAGCCATATCGATAGCAAGACATCATACAATAAATCATACAAGACATAGCCTATAGTACACGATAAATCATACAACATAGCATACATATATCCTAGATGCATGTAGAATCACCGTTAAAGGGCAGATATGGGCTACTTAGGCATCAGGCCCCGCACCAGACTTCAAATACCCTTCCTGCCTCTAGGTAGAACTAGAAGTTCCTTAATTTTAATTGTACGCCTTCACTCAGTCCTATCCTCGATCATGTGCTCAGAGAGGTGCAAGTGTATCCTAATCTCGCCTAATTACCTCATCCCAAGTCAATCTAGGTCTTCCTCTACTCCTCCTACTTTCTAATATGTTCTCTACTGCTCTAACTGGTGCCCCGCCATTGGTCTCCTCTTGACATGCCCAAACCATCTTAATCTTCCCTCTCGTATTTTATCTGCGATACAGGCCACTTCTAGCTTCTGTCGAAACACTTCGTTTCTTATCCGATCAAGTCTTGTGTGCTCGCACATCCACCTCAGCATTCGCATTTCCGCTACCTCTATTTGTTTCTCGTGCGATTTCTTTATGGCCCACCAGTCTGTTCCATATAACATAGCTGGACGTACTACCACTCGATATAGCTTTCCCTTTAGTTTTGCTAGAAACCTCTTATCACATAGGATCCCTGATGTTGCTCTCCACTTGCACCATCCTGCTTGAACACGGTGCGCTACATCGTTGTGTATCTCTCCGTCCTCCTGCAAGTACGAGCCCAGGTATTTGAACCTAGACGTTTGTGGTACCGCCATACCCTGAATACTGATTTGGGTGTCCTCTTCCGCCTCGCCACTAAAGTTACAATGCATGTATTCTGTCTTTGAGCGACTTATCCTTAAACCTTTGCGCTCTAGTATTGCTACTCTCACTGTTCTAGCTTGTCGTTAAGCACCCTTTTAGATTCCGATATTAGACAAATCATCCGTAAAGAGCATGCACCACGGTACTGGCTGCTGTATAGACTTGGTCATCTCATCCAACACTACTGGAAGAGAAATGGCTCAGTACCGATCCTTGGTGGAGTCCCACTTCCACTGTGAATGAGTCTGTGTCTCCGATCGGGCTCTCACACACGTTTTGCCCCATCATACATATCCTTGATTATTTGATATACCTCTCTGGTACCCTTCTAAGTCGTAGACTTTCCCAATTAGTTGACGAGCGGAATGCTGTCATAGGCCTTTTCTAGGTCGATGAATACCATATGGAGGTCCCTTTTCTTTTCTCTGTATTTCTCCATTATCCTCCTTATGGCGTGTATTGCTTCTGTCGTAGAGCGTCCTGACATAAATCCAAATTGGTTTGACGCTATCTGAGTTTCTCGTCTAATTCTCGTGTCAATAACTCTTTCCCATAATTTCATCGTGACTCAATAGCTTATTCCGCAGTAATTTTCGCAACTTTGTACATCTCTTTTTTCTTATATAGGGGACTATAACACTGGTTCTCCACTGATCCGGCATCTTCCCTGTCGTAAAGATAGTGTTGAATAAATCTGTTAGCCATTTGAGCCCCTCATCTCCCAGGCATTTCCACACTTCAATGGTATGTTGTCTGGCCCACCGCTTTAGCCCTTCCATTTTCTTCATAGCTCTCGTAACTTCGTCTACTGTGATGCTTCTACATAGCAATTGTTTTGTTGTGTTGTTTGGGTTGTATTATCTATCTCAGATTGTGTGATTTGGGTTCTTATGTTGTAAAGGTTATCGAAGTAAGTTTTCCATCTCCCCTTGATGTCCTTGTCGTTCACCAAAACTTTTCCATCTGCAGCCTTTATAAACTTCACAATTCTCAGGTCTTGTCTTCTGCTGTCTCTTTGCCTTGGCTAACTTAAACATGTCATGCTCTCCTTATTTCGTCTCTAGTCGTTTATACATCATCTCATACGCCGCGTTCTTTGCCTCTGACACTGATTTCTTCGCGCTCTCTCTTAGCCTCCTTGTATTTATCTTTTAGCTCTGGGCGTTCTTCCTCATTGTTACAGCGTATAAGCTCTCTGAAACTTTTTGTTTATTCGTATCTTCTCCTGTACATTTTCGTTCCACCACCAAGATTCCTTATGGTCGACTGTCCTCTTTGTTGTAACTCCAAGCGTTTCTTTAGCTGCTTGAATGAGCGTATTTGCCATGGCCTCCCACTTTTGGTTTGCGTCTTCCTGTGGTCCGGATGGTTCATGGTATGACCTTATCTCTAAAAATGGTAATGTTTTCGTCCTTGAGCTGGCTCCATTTGATCGTATGCCTAATTCTCTTGTTTTGTTGGACAATTGGTCTCTTCACGCGTATACCGCCACTAACATATGATGTTGTGTCACAACTGTCTCTCCTGGGATTGTCTTACAGTCCTTCCACGAGCTACGATCTTCTCTCCTCGTCAACAAATAGTCTATCTGCGTGTGTCTCCCGCCGCCGCTAAACGTGATTAGATGCGATTCTCTTTTTCTTAAAAATGAATTATGATTCCTAAGTCATGCGCTACTGCAAAGTCAAGAAGCTCCTTACCGCCTTCATTCCTAAGGCCATACTCGAAGCCTCCATGCACCAACTGGAAGTGGTCATTATCCTTACCGATATGCCCATTAAATCTCCTCCTATGCATATTTTTTCGTCTCTAGGTATGTCACCCATAACGTGATCTAAACTCTCCCAGAACTTTTTTTCTTTCTGTTTCTCCTAGTCCAACATGTGGAGCATGCACTAACTACTGCCACTACTTCATCCCCTATTACTATTCTTAACAGCATAATTCTATCATCGTATCTTCTTACCTCCACTACATTATCTTGGAGTTCCTTAGCAACTAGAAACCCTACTCCATTTTTCGTTCCGTCAGACCCTGAATACCATAGTTTATAACTATTGCACTCTGTTGCTCTCTCACCCCGCCATCTAGTCTCCTGGAGACACGCTATCTGGACCCTACGTTTCCTTAGCACATCAATTAACTCTAGTAACTTACTAGTTAGGGTTCCTACATTCCACGATGCCACTCTTAATCTAAAATCCTTTTTCCTTGTATTCGCACCTCTCGTCACCGAACATCAAACATAATTGGTCCAAAAGTGTCATATTAAATAGATTAAAAAATCCAAAATAGTCTAATGCTCCCGAGAGAGCGGTCCCATCTAAGTCCTCATCCATTCCACTTATGTATTGTTACCTGAAAGACATGCTCATAAAGGTCAACATACGTTGGTGAGTTCACAGGTTTAATGTACAAAACATGCTGTGTATCCATGTAAAACAGAAAAAGAGTGTGTGAGTAAGAGAACATAGTAGCCATAGAATCCATACAAATCAATAGTCATGCCATGCCCACAACCGGATTATATTCACCCAAGGCTCGCACAAGGCCAAGTTGGTCTTAGCTAGCATACCAACAACAAGGGTGGGGTGTCAGCCCGTTAGTACTAACAATACCTCTCCATGACAGTTCAGTCCACATACAGTCCAAGTACAGATAGCACATTTGTAAGAACTCTAGACTCAATCCTATGGTCCAAACCACACACACAAGTTGTTTATAACACGGCGTAGAACAAAACATTTGAGCAAGCTTTTCCCCCAAGAAAATATATTAAAAAGGGGCCGTAAAACTCACCTTGAACGTGAAGAAAATAACTTGAACAAAAACTTCAAAGAGTGCGGGTAACGAATGATCAAACGCCTATAATTAATTACAATAAAAGAATCTCAAGACAAGTCAAAAGGCAATAGACACGTTCGGTCGGGTTCGGTTGGTTCGGGTCGGTTCGGTTCGACGTGCTACCTACACTTACATTATATACCTATTTTATATAATTGATTTCTTATTATTAATCACCCAAAATATGTTTATAATTGATAAATATTTACACGTTATTATTTTTCATCGATATATATAATTATAATAATTTGATTATACGTTTAGTTGGTCCCCAGTGAATACATGTGTATATATGTGTGTATATATATATATATATATATATCCATTACACTTTATAAAAATATGATAATAACATTAATAATAATAATCATTGTAACAATAATACAACTCACACGAACCACTAGCACACGCGAATCACGCACTTAAACTCACGCACACGTTAGTATACATCATATATACATATAATGTGCATTTATATATATAATAACACACATATAACATAGATACATATGTACAAATGTGATACATTCATTCACAGCAGCCTTCGGCTGCTGTGTAATCTCAAAACACACATATACATTCAATCATACACAACATATATGTATTATAAGCTGCATTCACACAACACACACTGCACACCACACTATATGTTCAACACACACAATATACATGTGTTTTGTATATATATATAGGCTGCACACATACACAATATATACATACACACCCGAAACACACGCACAGCAGCCTTTGGCTGCTGTGTTCAGCCCTTCGCCGAGCACAACACACACACACGCACACAACACCCTTTACGCACACTGCATATATACATACGGGTTGATACAACACACCCTATATATATACATACACACTACCACGCACACATGTGTGCATATACATCAACATACGCATGCACACACAGCCATGTATACATACATACTCGACACATACTCTCACACACATATTATACGTTACATATACACATATACATACATATGCCCATACACAGCAGCCTTTCGCGAAGGCTGCTGTGTTTGTGCTCCTTCACCCGCACGCCTACACACATCACATATACATACATTCACAGCCATATACATACACAGTTTTCATACATACATATATATACAAGCATATACATACGCAGATACATGCCTACGCGCATACATACGCGCACGACAGCCGCGTACAAGGCCATGAAAGAAGCCCGATTCAACCGAAACAATCATTCAACAACCCGTAACGAAACCGAACCAAACCGTGATAATAAACCAAAACGAAACGAAACGAAACAAAGTTTAGGACGATCGGTTACCGGCGAAACAAGTGAACGGCGAGGCGGCGGCGTCAAACGGCGGTGTACGGTGGCGAATGGAGGCTGAACGGTGGTTTACGGTGAGGAATCGCGAAGAAGAAGACGACGGCAGTAGGTTTGCGAAGGGTTTGAAGTGTGTTGCCCGACATATAATATATTTCACATAATTACAATTTGGTCCCTCAACTTATAAATAATTAATCCCTTAAGTTACATCAATTTACAATTTAGACCCTAAACTAATTATAATAATTATAATAATATTAACAATAATATTGATATTATTATAATACTACTATAATAATAATTATTAGTATTAGTTACACTATTTAGTAAATAATTTTATTAATTCTCATTTATATGATATTCGTAAATTTTAGATTATTAATAATATTCGGCTGACACGAAACGGGTATACGAAAAGACTCGATAAAAAATGAACAAATTACGCACAATAATAATGCACAGAAAGAATTAACGAGTTTCGAGTCAATTGACGGACCTGAAAGTGACGGATTTCACACAAAGACCACGTCCCATTTCTCAGCAGGGCTGAATATTCTTTAGCCATGGCAGCCCGCCAATGAGGATATTGTTGGCAATGGTAAGGATGGTGGGACGGTATTTGGGTCATAAGTGGTGGTGTGAAAATATGAGGGTTTAAGGGTGTTGTAGGTTTGGGATTGGGATGGAAATTTGGTGGACGTTGGCGGGGAACGGTAGTGGAGTGGGCTGGTTGTTGGTTGTAGTGGTAGCGGGTTGTGAGGAGTTTGAGGGTGGTGTGGGCTGTTGGTAATGTTGGTGGCTGTTCGGAGGTAGTGGTGGTAGCGGAGGGTTTTGGACGGCGGTGATAGGGGTGAAGAGGAGGTGGTGGTGTAGAAGTTGTAGGGTTAGTAGGGTGGTGTTACAGGTGGGTCGGGGTTGGAAATGTTCGTCGGGTTTGTACGTATCCGGATAGGTGGAGATGTACGGTTCGGGTTCGGGTGAGGCGGGTGAGGGATGGGTAGGTCGATTGAATGGAAAGCACAATTCATTGAAACGGACATGACGTGCAATATAGAGGCGGCCGGTTTGAGGATCAAGACAGCGGTAACCGTGGTGGTCCGGGCTGTAGCCTAAGAAGACACACGGGTGGAACGGAACTCGATTTTGTGTTTGTTGTAGGGACGAAGATGAGGAAAGCATTAGGAGCCAAAAACTCGCAAAAAGGAGTACTCGGGTGTACGGTTGAAGAGGTGTTGGAAGGGTGAACTGAGGAGTTGTTCCGGGAGGGCATGCGGATTATGAGATAAACCGCGGTGTCAAAGGCATAGTTCCAAAATTTGTAAGGCACATGAGAATGGCTAGGAGTGTGAGACCAGTTTCCATAACGTGGCGATGTCGCCGTTCCACGATACCGTTTTGTTCGCTCGTGTGTGGGCACGAAATGTCACACCCCAACCTTGACGGCAGAAACGTCGAGGTTGTGAGGAATACGATTGTTCACAGCCACATAACGCTATTGTCTGAAACATGTTAAAAATAAAAGGTCAACATATTGTTGGTGAGCATTCTATAGTTTGAATACGCAAGTATATAAAAGATGGCAATTCATGTTGTAAATTAGAGAACAAGGTAACTAGGATGTAAGACAGAATGCACAATCAAACCTTGACAAAGTTTTACAAGTCTCAAACGTGTACTTGGCCCAACCAAGTTATAAGTATATACGATTAGCTAAGTGTACTTGGATCAACCAAGTAGGCTTGTCAGACCCATAGATCTATGACGTCGCCAGGCTAGCAATAGTTAATGATTGTACATGTATTCGACATTACATGGTAGCTACAATATTCAACTAATCACAACACACAAGTAAATTGCCATAAGTTTACAAGAATCAAACGTTTACGAGTGCAATGGTTAATAAGTAACATGTTTCACCCCAAAGTGTGAAAATATGAAAAAGGGGTATAGAAATACTCACATGGCGATTATATATATTGGATGATTAATAAGAAATAATAACGCGCGTCGTTTCAACGAATTCCCTTACAAGGTACCTATAACGTATTTATTTCAAGATTAAGTTCGATAATTTATTAATCTAAATTAATTGTCAAAGTATATTTTTAATAAATTACGTTTGTATTAATTGTGAAATTATAAGATGTATAATTCTATAATTTACAGGACTGTTTCATAATTAAACGTGATATAGTGTCCATTTTTATAAAAATAATTGTTTATAATATTTATAAATAATATTTTATAAATATTATTAAGGGTTTTTAAACTAAATAATTGTGTAACATTTAGATATGAAAAGTTTATAGAATTTGTTTTTTATAATTTTTAAGGATTTTTCTGAAATTTATAAAGCTAAAAAAAACTTTAAAAAAAATGGAGGTGGCCCGGGGTCGAACCCGGGATCTCCAGGATAGGAAGAGGCGCAGGAACCAGCAAATCAAGAATATAACCGCGATAAGAGACTGTTTCAAATTGATTTAAACACAGTTTAACCAAAACCCAAACACCCATTCGAGCCCTAGTTCGAATCCCGGTCGATTGGGCTCGAATTCGACCTCGATGATGTATGATATCATAGGGCTTTCGACCCTCGTGTAAAACCGAGTGTTTTGTGTGTCGAATTACCTATGTGGTGTTCGATTTGGTGAAGAATAGTCCACGAACAGATCGCGGCACACGTGATGGTCGATGATGATCAATCAACGTTTATAATCGAATTAAACTTGGGAAAGTTTCGTATTATGATCTAGATTAGAAGCCATGTGTCAATTTTGGTTAAAATTGATCAAAAATGGGTTTAACATCGAGTTGCAGGTCCGCGGTTTGGGTGTAATCGGGTGTGGTGTTTGTGAGCTTTTCATACCAAATTAAACTTGATGGATCATTATAAATGGTTAAATGATCGATAGTGCGCGTTTTAATTCGATAAAAATGTGCATAGTGCCGGATTTTAGGTATGTCGGCCGATTGTGGAGATGGTGGTCGACGGGAATAATGGGGGGTGGGGTTGGTTGTTTCAAGGAATTACAGAATGGTCCCTGTGGTTTCTGTTTTGGTAGTTTTAGGTTTAAAACTTAGTTTTTGAGTTTTATAAATTACCACAAACCCCCTGGACTTATAAATCATAGTTAATATTATTATTATTATTATTATTAATGATATTATTATTATTATTACTATTATCATCATTATTATTATTATTAATTATTATTTTATTATTATCATTATTACTGTTATTATTATTATTACTATTAATATAAAAATTAATCGTCGAAAATACGAGATGTTACAGTCTCCCCTACTTTAGAAATTTCGTCCCGAAATTGTTTACGAGGAGGCTGAGACGAAACGATGAGGACGCTTGGATTTCACTTGGTCCTCACGTTCTGAGGTGAATCCGAAAGTGAGCATGAAGCCACAGATGATCATAGTGATTCTCTTTTTCTTTCTTGATGCAGTTTGTGTTTCCATTTTCTGAGATACACTTTGAAGAACTTTTGGGTTTTGATAAGGTATCAAAAGAAGAAAATTCATCATCGATTAGCTGACCGCTTAAGTGTTTACTTTATGTGTAATGGCAGAGCCATTAGAGGTAAAAAGAGAGTCTAAAGTGTGTGGCTTCTAGTTAACATTATAAGCTTTCTCGTTGATTAAGAATGAACATTGATACAAGATGTTACCGTCTCCCCTACTTTAAAGAATGAACTTAAATGAGCTAAAGTTTAAAATGAAAGTTAGTGTTCAAACTAACAGTGATTGACGTTTAATTACAGATGAAACGCTTCACTTGATGGAATCTTACAAGATTCTTGGCATAATACATGCCAATTTGAACCCTATCAGTGAAATGTGAGACGTTTTGAGATGAAATGTGGGAAAGCGATGCCAAGTTATCATCGTATATTAGACTTATAAATTACAACTTTCAGAATATATTTTCATGGTAAGGTGATGTCTAGATATCAATAAAAGACCAACAATGATAAGAAATGTTAACCGTCGGGATTTTAAGAATCCTAAATGTCACCATATGAAACGACCTTAACGCATATCTTGTGAATATGTTTCTCCTTTGACCAACCATTGGTCTAAGAATATTACACTATGCGAAGATCTTGAAATAAGTTCACATCGATGGTTAAGAATATTATTAAAAACAGAGAATGAATCAATCGTTCAAAATAACGATCGATGTTTTAACGCTATACCATGGTATACGATATTTGAAACAGATACAGGTCAATTTCTCGACGTTGTGAGATAATGGGTTGAATTGAATTTTTTTGCCATCGGTCTATAATGCACCAATTGTCATCATGACCTCTAAGATAAGAGGCATTCAGTGATGAGGAAAGTTAAACAGAAGATTTACGGGAACACGGAGGTTAGGTTTTGTTATAAATGAAGGTGAAACACTTGGACACACGCCAAGTTATGTCTTTTCTTTTATGCCAAACCCATGACTACAGATTATGAAGGTTTATGAACCATTATATCCACGTCGCAATGAGGATAATAACGAGTCTTGTTGATCGAAATCAAGATAGAGTTTTAAGGATTTCCAAGGTTACGGATTCAAATCGATTCAAGAAGTGATACAAACAATAAGAAAGTTATTTGTAACCATGTTTGCAAGGTAACAAATTTCAAAATGCAGATTTGCATACGAATTCATCAAAATTAAAGTTGATAAGTAAGGAATAAACGGTTCGATGTAGCTAAATCGAGTCAAAACATGAAGATAGAGGGAAAGAAATCGATTTAAGAATTTAAATGCTCTAATCTGGGAATCAAATCAACCTAAAACGATCGGGTCTCATTTCAAGTTCAGAGATCATGCTTTGGCTTGATAGGTCAAAACACTAACATTGTTTTACCAGTCAAGTTACTACATGCTTCTCGTCACTTGATTACAACCATGGTAAGTTGAAGATAAAAAAAATAAGAATAGTCATCAAGGTGTGATTTTCACTCCTAACTTGATGGTGTATTCCCAAGATATGACCATTAACTTACCAATCAAAAAGTTCGATCCCACTCATTGTTGAGGATCTACAGAAATAAGATGAGGTAACTCACCATTAAGGTAAGGGAAATCACTCTATCTTAACGATGAAGTTTTACAAAAACAAAATATAACAGGATGAACTCTTCATCAAAATCCAGAATTCACTCCTACTTTGATGAGATCGTTTCATTTGAGAGAATACAATCCTTAAAATGAAATTATCATCATATGTGGAATTCACGCCTATCTTGATGATTGAGCTTCATAATCAAGGAAACATCAAAGATTAACATTTGTCACCAAGTACGGGTTTCAATCCTATTTTGGTGAGGTCATGTCATTTGTGAAAAGCCATTCCAAAGAGAATACTTGAAGTCAGTCCTCGAGATAAGGAAATCACCCTAATCCAGAGGATGAAATTCCATGAAACACATTATTGGAAACCATTTTATTGATACGAATAAAGAATCGTCAAAGTAAGGGAATCACCCCTGCTTTGATGAGTTAGAATTGTTTAGGAGGTACGAGTGTTCTTAGTCATAGACTGACTTACAAACTCTTGCATATCCCACAGTGCAAACGGTATGAATTTGACATAAATTTAAGAGATTTCAAGTTACAACAATGAACAAAGAGAAATCATGATTAGAAGCTTAAGATCAAGGTTTGAGATAACAGAAGTCGTTGTGGTGTTCAAATCCTGGATGTCTTAAATCAGGAGGACGAACTCAAGGACAAGAATGATTCAACACCATGATGAGATGTGAACATTCGATTCATAATCGAAAGGAAAATACAAGGACTTCTCAAGATATGAGATCAACCATAGCCTTATTGAAGACACGCGTACTTATTAGTGATCAATCATCACAAAGGTTTCGAGTCAAGTAAATGGGTTCAATGATTGAGTCAAATCACCATTTACACTTTGTTTAGACAAAGTATCCCGAGATGTAGAAATTCCACTTACAGCATTGCATGTTCTTAGTTACGGGACCTCCTTAAGAGGATTTGAGAACCATAGGTAACGGTTTAAAGTTTTAAAGACCATACGGTTTAGATTCTCAATATCTTTGGGTATATTGAAATCCATGTTCACGTTGGTCAAATAAGAAGATAGTTACATGAAATGCAGTTCAATACTGTTACACGTCACACGTTGAGCGTTTAAACGTAAGAGTTGAATCGTAGGATGGGTTTAATATTAACAGGAATACTATTTAGGTTAAGAATGAGAAAGTATTTAAACTTTGATGATAAACCAGTTCAAGGATTCAAGATTTTAAGAACAAAAGGATGGTTCCATTTGGTAACGCATTACCATTTGGAATCGTTGACACGTCAAGGTAAATTGACTCATTTGCCTTAGAGATTTGTGTATTTTGACCATAGTTTATCACTCATCCCAGAAATCCCCAGGTAGCTAACAGGTCTCACAATGAGATTTATCGATATGCTTGCCTTAGCCCAAAGGCCTTTTGCCAGGAAATCCAGAATACAGGTGTCTATGTGCCACACAAATTTCTTTGGTTTATGAAATCAAAACCTTGATGAGATTTTCACAGATTAGACATAGAGTCTAAGGAGTTAAACCCACGATGATAAGTGTAGATTCCACATGTCGTTGAGAATAAGATTGAGTATTTTATGTTCGGGAGAGTCAAAGATGAGTTTAGAGAGACAAGTAACTAAGTTTAGGCAATCCTATGCTAAGGCATCAAGTTGCACAAAAGGCATAGCATTACGTAGCATTTAACAATATGTAAGCACAAAAGTATAGAGGTCTTTCTACGAGTTTCATGCAACTATAGTCTAGGTCACCATTTCTAATAACCTAAATCCCTATAGTTATGGTCTGATACCAATCTGTCACACCCCAACCTTGACGGCAGAAACGTCGAGGTGTGAGGAATACGATTGTTCACAGCCACATAACGCTATTGCCTGAAACATGTTAAAAATAAAAGGTCAACATATTGTTGTGAGCATTCTATAGTTTTGAATACGTAAGTATATAAAAGATGGCAATTCATGTTGTAAATTAGAGAACAAGGTAACTAGGGATGTAAGACAGAATGCACAATCAAACCTTGACAAAGTTTTACAAGTCTCAAACGTGTACTTGGCCCAACCAAGTTATAAGTATATACGATTAGCTAAGTGTACTTGGATCAACCAAGCAGGCTTGTCAGGCCCATAGATCTATGACGTCGCCAGGCTAGCAATAGTTAATGATTGTATATGTATCGACATTACATGGTAGCTATAATATTCAACTAATCACAACACACAAGTAAATTGCCATAAGTTTACAAGAATCAAACGTTTACGAGTGCAATGGTTAATAAGTAACATGTTTCACCCCAAAGTGTGAAAATATGAAAAAGGGGTATAGAAATACTCACATGGCGATTAAGTATATATTGATGATTAATAAGAATAATAACGCGCGTCGTTTCAACGAATTCCCTTACAAGGTACCTATAACGTATTTATTCAAGATTAAGTTCGATAATTTATTAATCTAAATTAATTGTCAAAGTATATTTTATAATAAATTACGTTTGTATTAATTGTGAAATTATAAGATGTATAATTTCTATAATTTACAGGACTGTTTCATAATTAAACGTGATATAGTGTCCATTTTTATAAAAAATATTGTTTATATATTTATAAATAATATTTTATAAATATTATTAAGGGTTTTTAACTAAAATAAATTTACAGAAACTATTTGTGTAACATTTTAGATATGAAAAGTTTATAGAATTTGTTTTATAATTTTTAAGGATTTTTCTGAAATTTTATAAAGCTAAAAAAAAACTTTAAAAAAAATGGGAGGTGGCCCGGGGTCGAACCCGGGATCTCCAGGATAGGAAGAGGCGCAGGAACAGCAAATCAAGAATATACCCGCGATAAGAGACTGTTTCAAATTGATTTAAACACAGTTTAACCAAAACCCAAACACCCATTCGAGCCCTAGTTCGAATCCCGGTCGATTGGGCTCGAATTCGACCTCGATGATGTATGATATCATAGGGCTTTCGACCCTCGTGTAAAACCGAGTGTGTTTGTGTGTCGAATTACCTATGTGGTGTTCGATTTGGTGAAGAATAGTCCACGAACATCGCGGCACACGTGATGGTCGATGAATGATCAATCAACGTTTATAATCGAATTAAACTTGGGAAAGCTTCGTATTATGATCTAGATTAGAAGCCCTGTGTCAATTTGGTTTAAATTGATCAAAATGGGTTAACATCGAGTTGCAGGTCCGCGGTTTGGTGTAATCGGGTGTGGTGTTTGTGAGCTTTTCATACCAAATTAAACTTGATGGATCATTATAATGGTTAAATCGATAGTGCGCGTTTTATTCGATTAAAAATGTGCATAGTGGCCGGATTTTAGGTATGTCGGCCGATTGTGGAGATGGTGGTCGACGGGAATAATGGGGGTGGGGTTGGGTTGTTTCAAGGAATTACAGAATGGTCCCTGTGGTTTCTGTTTTGGTAGTTTAGGTTTAAAACTTAGTTTTTGAGTTTTATAAATTACCACAAACCCCCTGGACTTATAAATCATAGTTAATATTATATTATTATTATTATTATTAATGATATTATTATTATTATTACTAATCATCATGATTATTATTATATTATTATTATTATTATTATTATTATTATTATTACTGTTATTATTATTATTACTATTAATATAAAAATTAATCATCGAAAAATACGAGATGTTACACGAAAGGCGAAGAATGACCCCTAGGGAGCGAAAAGTTTGAGAGGTTTCAAAATTCACCACCCCAGTCGGTTTGAACTTGTTTGAGTTTGGTACCAAATTGGCATTCGACCATGACGATGAATTGCCTATATAAAGTAAAAACATATGATCTTAATTTGAACGGGAAAAACCACATAAATTTAGAATAACAATCAACACATAAAAGAAAGTAATTATGACCTGCAACAGATGTCACAGCAGAGGGACCCCACACATCACAAACACAAGATCTAACACATGAGAACTTTTAAAAGTAGAATTCAATAAATGTTGTTTCGAAGATTTGCCAATAGAACAGGATTCACAAAAAGAAGTAGAACAATTGTTACTTAAAGTAAATGACAAGCAGATAACATTGACTTCAAAAGTTGTGAATGAGGATGTCCCAATCTTTGATGCCAGATGTTGGAGGAGGTTCGAATTGCTGAAAAAGTGACTTTAGAAACTGGTTGGAAACGTGGAATGCTGAAGGAGTAGAGCCCATTAGTGCTTGGACCCGTGAGGAGGGTAGTGCGTGTAGCCTCGTCCTTCACACAAAAGTAAGAAGCATGAAATTCAAAATAAACATGATTATCATGGCAAAATTTTGGACAGATAAGAGTTTTGTTGAATTTTAGGAACATGAAGAACATGGCGAAGATTAAGGTATGGTTGGGTGAGTGGAAACGTTTGGAACCAATATGTAAGATGGGTAAACCTTACCATCACCAACACGGAGGCTGTCACTACCTTAGTATGCTTTCGAATTGTCAAACCCGGAGAGATCTGGTGCAACATGGTAGCTGGAATCTGTGTCTGGAAGCCAAGTTGACGATGTTTGTGACCTGTGATCAGCATAATTGGCTGAAGGTTGTTGTCTTGGCCGGATGGTGGATGGGTCGCGATTCGGGCATTGAGATGGAATGTGTCCAATGCCACACCTGTTACAAGATCCATACATAGTGTTCTGATTAGTGGCCCAATTAAACTGATTCCGATTACCTCCGTTGTTGCAGTTGTTTTGTTGAGTTAAGCCTCCTCGTCCACGATTGTTATTGGACCTGGCGGTTGTTTGATGATCGATTGGTGTAGATGGCTTGGGCCTGCGAGGAATCTGTAGGTGCAGCCCAAGTTGAGCCGTAAGCTGATAAACAGTCTGCACAGCAGCATCAGAAGGCTGGATGGTGGCAGTGACAGGCTGCACATTAGTGATGGCAGGTGATGGCTTGAGTGCTGTAGTGAAGGCTTGTGTAGGGTAGACGGTGTTGTCATTCTTTTGAAGCATGTAGTCATGATCTGCAAAGAGGGCATGAAGTTCATTCAATGCTAATTGTTTAGTAGGGCTGGTCTTGAGTCCGTTGTATTCAGGACGAAGACCGAGACGATAAGCATTACTAGATCGTTTTCTTTCATCGGTTCGCCTATACTGGCAAGGGCAGTGGCATACTCTTGAGCCCTTGTCAAGTAAGCAAAGGAAGATTCATCAGGCTTCATCTCGATACGCAGCAGTTGTGTCTTCAACGTGTATTCACGAGACGAAGTATGGGGAGAAAAGGCTCGTTCTAGAGAGAGCCATAATTCTCTTGAGGTGGCAGTGCCTTGAGCATGTTGAATGGCACTTTCAGAGACCTTGGATAGGATAAGCATCCGCACGTGAGCATCGTTGGCGACCCATGTAGAATTCTGGGTTCGGTTGTCTAGTTTCGGTTGTTTTGGTTGTCGGTTCTTTGTCTTTGGCGGAGGAGGAAGAAACCAGGATGGTAGCCTCCGGGCATGGTATTGTACCATCTACATAATCGAACAACTTGTTGGTTATTAGGAATGGTTGTATCAGATTTTCCAATGGCCATGATTGTCAGGTTTAGAAGAAAACTGAACTTGTGGGAGTTGTGGATAGCCTTCTCCTTTGAGGCGAAGGCTGTGATGGTGACCATTGTTGCCGGTTTGTGAAGGTGAGACGACTAGGGTTCCTTGGTGGCAGTTAGGGTTAGGCTCTGATACCAAGATAAACTTGTAATTGGTAATTGTGAATATGATTATGAATTGTATAATTACATGATATATAAAAACTAGAATAACACTCTAGATCCTATACAATTAGACACTATTTAAATATAGACTAATATTTGTCTATACTAAATGGTTAGAATCTTGTTTCTTGCGAAGCGAATTTCACAGAGCTTAGAGATGGACTCAAGGCTGCTGTGGACCTGCTACGAGAGGAAGTAAAGCTAATGATTGAGGATGCAATCAAAGACGTTACTACCAAGATACAAAAGAACATGGACGAGCTGTCAAGCGACATGCATAGAAGTCTGCGTGGCTTGGAAGCGAAAGTAGTTGATTGCAACAAAGCTATAATCACGATTAGAGGAAATGTCATGAACCTTGCACCCAGAGTCGAAGTCCCAAACCCATCGTTTATGGGCAAGCGAGAAGCTTGGGCGGTTGATGATTTCATTTGGGAAATGGAGCAGTAGCTAGAAGGATAAAATCTTTAATGACGCCACAAAAATCAAGATGACCATAATGTATGTAAAGGATACAACAACGTTATTGTGGAGACTATATAGGCCCATGAACAAGGAAAGTGATAATGAGAATGGTGGGGGAGCTAAGCCTAATCATGATCGGAAGGTGGAAACAAGGAAGCCACCATGATACGACAATGAAAAGCGTACTTCAAAGTCCTGTTTCATATGTTGTGATGTACTATATAATGCTTGGATTGCCCGAAGAAACAAAGCTTACAAGCCATGGTGGCCAGTACTGATGATGCATATCACGAAGACAAAGAGGTTTGTCTCAGGCAATGCAATTGCAAGTACTAAATGCTTTAACGACATATAAGGGAAATCCGTTAAAAATGGTTAAGTCCTGCCCGACAGCGAACATGGGCAACATCACGGACGCTGAGGTGAAAGGACTTCGATTTGTGACCATAGAAGTTATGGACGACTTGCAAAGGCACTGGTCGAAACCGGAGCAAGTCGTAACTTCATCACACGAGAGGAGGCTAAAAGATTCGGCCAAAGAATCTCTACACGAGATGGATTTCTCAAGGACGCCAATGTTAACACAAAAAATCGAAGGAATGTCATGGGCCGTCAAGATTAAGATCGGGACATGGCAAGTAAGTTGATTTTCCGATAGCACCATCAGGTGACTACAAGATCGTGCTAGGGATGAACTTTTTTCAGAAAAGCGAAAGGCATTCTAGAACTTTTCTAAACACTTTGTATATCATCGGCGATCAAGTACAAACTGCAACGATGAAGTCGAGTACTATCAATCAAAGTAAAACGCTATCCGTCTTACAACTTGCAAGAACAAGCCAAGGGTCACTCAAGAAGCACGACGAGGGGGGTGAAATGTTGGAAGCCACCGATATAATCCCAGCCCAAACGAGTTAGGTTCGGGTGGGTCGGAGTTTCACAAGCCAAGGTGAAATGTTGCAAACTTTGTTTGTGGGTATGTTTTTTCACTTCCTTTTATATAGGAATAAGGCTGTGTCAGCACTCACTGGACATGTTTGGTAACAGTCTTAACCTGTTTATCTAGAAAACGGGTCACATGAAAATGTTTTAGTACGTCATAAAAAAAAAAAAGGTTAAAAATGAACCTCTTGAACTGCTTTACTTAAATAAGTTGGTGGTTAGTTTTACTAATGTTGAATTGTAGTATTTATTATAAATTAGTTATCTATAATTTTCTTAAAAAAGGTGGATAAAAAACATGCAGATGACCTGGCATATTTGACACGTATCATAAAGTTATCCAATCCATGACGAAGCCATTTCAACCCGTTACTCAACCAGCTCATTTCACCACCTCTTTTCAAAACGTTCAAATGAGAATATAAAACATGTTTTTTATCGAAGGTGGTACTCATTTTCTTATGAATGATTAATTCAGTTATATATTTTTATAATAGACCAAATGGGGTAAAATTAAATGAGATTTAATTTAGGCTAGGGTCCTGGACTCCTGCTCGATTTGAGCTATTAACGAGTGTAGCTAACAAGCAGGTCGATTCATCTAGGCTGAATGTTGTGCTGGCGTCAACTTACTTAATCTTAACTTTATTTACTGTTTTGTTTGGTTTAACTTCAGATTATGTGTTGGTATTATTAGAAGCAGTTGTGCATTATTAGATGCTCAAAACTCATCACTCTTTGTAAAAATCCTCGTAATAGAAATATTCGAAAGTGCACTTGGGCTGTTTGAGTAATCGTTGGGATAATAATGTCTGCTCGAGCAACATGGCCTACTAATGTGTGAGATAAATAAATTATAATTCCTTATATATTTCTCCTATGTTGGTTTGCATTTTTCTTTGTTCAATATAAACCTGTAAGATTTCAATGAATTAATAATGACAAATGATATTTTTGAAGTCTAGGTCACCAAAGGTACATAGTTCAATCACAACCAAAAGTACATATATGAAAGCCACTAACTAGTTAACACAATCGTTTCCCTTAATTTCTTGTTTTTTATTTTTGAAGTAAATTGTTGTTTTAAAAGAAGAGTAAGTATGGTGGTAAAAGAACTATTTAGTTATGGCTTATTTGTATGCTTCGTTAGATTTGTGTGAGTTAGAATTCCAGATTTTTGTGTATAATTGAGGGGTCACATGTAAAAGGGGGACAGAGAAATTGAGGGTGGGAGTAGGTCGGACATAGGTGACATCAATGGGTTTGTAGGATGAATGCAGTGATCTCGTTAAAGTGGGCATCAAAGTGTCATGTGTCACACTTTGATGGTTTCAAATGAGGTAAAGAGGAACACTCATGGTCATGACCTCTTCACAACCCCCACTTACGTCCCAAGTGGGGTTTCACACTCCACACCACTACCACCAAATCTATACGGAGCCACTATATGTACACCCTTGACCTCCCTTGTATATGTTATTATCTTTTATTAGCTTACTGGTTGCTTAATGGTATCATTTGTAGTTTGTTACAAAACTTGAATTTGGGTTAGTTTTTTTTTTTCTTTCATTCTTTTTTAATTTTCATTTTCATTTGTCACGCCTTGTATAATTTAAGCTTTATAATCGTTTCATTATCTAATTTTTTTTTTCTTTTTGTTCACTAATTTTTTAGAAAACATTATGCGTAGTTGTTTTTTTTATTGAGAATCTGACATAATTTTATTTGAAAACGGATTTGAATTCAAACTTGAGTGTTTTTTTAGCATCACAGGCTGTAACGAATGTTGTGGCAAGTTTTTGTTATGGTACCATGACAAACCGAACCGTTATCAGTGAAAAACATCTTTGCCGGTATTGACAGTATCTGAAACGGTTGGCATTCATTTTTTATATTTTATATGAGGCGTGACAGTAACGACTAACTCATAGCACATAGCGCAAGAGAAAACAACTGTTGATGTTTTCAATCTAGAACACAACACAACTTTTGAATTCTCTTTAAATCTTTCCAAAACAAAAGAGTCAAACCTTTTGTATCTTTGCGAACTGACATAAATCGACCGAGAACCGCGACCAATAGAACCATCAAACAGAACACGAACCCATCAACAAACAATAAGTCTAATGAATCTTAGAATCGTGATAACCACTTTCGGATTCAACCAACTGAGTGTACACTCACTGTTTAATTGGATAGGGTGAAAAAGATTCTTGAAAATTTGAATTTGAAAGTCGCGAGAGACAACCATACCAACGATTTTCTTTCTTCCTTGTGATGACCTAATTATTTTCTGTCCCGTTTTGTTGACCACCAAAATTCTGTACACTACAAACCGTTCCATCTAAACGAATTCATTAATGGACAATTTAAAAAACCTATACATTTCAAATAAATGAAGCCCACTTATTAATAGTTATGGCCCAAGTTTTATATATATATATGATCCCAACAAATTACTAAACATTAATTAATAAATTAGCATGTACTCCCGCATCTTCAAACTCCTTCATAAATAATACGTAGTTGATATCCGGATCGCGCGTTGCGCGAAATTAATTTCTGTTCGGATTGTATATGTACTAACATTCAAGACTCGGAAAGAAACACAAACACAAAGCTAATACCTATGCTCTTTAAATAAAAAAGCCAGCAAAATATAGTAGCTTCTCAGATGACGATACTATCATCATCATTGAACATACGAAAATTACAAAAAGCCCAACAGGACGGTACCTGAGGAGGAAGGGAATACCGAAACTACCCTGAAAGAAGGGCAAAATGAAAAACCTCAAAACTCATGTGGCCAAATAAACACAATTCACAACCCACTATTCATTCAACTTGGCTTTTAAACATTATATAATAATATTTTAGATCATCAAGCTACCCAATAACACTAAAATAATATCCATAATATAAAAATTAACAACAACAAAAAATCCCGCAGCATGATTAGAAAACTAGTTAATTAATTGTTAACAACCAATGAGTTTTAGATCAAATGATTTAGGAGAATGCATCATATTACTTTTCAAAGTAGAGGTTATGGGTTGAGTTCACTAAGCGCAATATGCTCTAAGGGTTATTTGACACATCTGATTGAATAATGTTGAATCAGTAGAGGTCTGAACCAGTAAGGGTCTGAACCATAAGATGTCTGAACCAGTAAGAGGTCTGAACCAGTAAGAGTCTGAACCAGTAAGAGGTCTGACCAGTAAGAGATTTGAACCAATAAGTGTGTTTGATCGTATAAATAAAAAACTAATAAAATAAAACAAAATAAAAAACACACTCCTCAAACACCCCAAAATCTCATCATCGCAGTCACTTTTGTTTGACGTTTCAAAAGCCTTCAAATTGAACAAAGAGATTGGAATGAAAGAAACCAACAACCCCCGCAGGTTCCGTTCTTTTATTTTAACCTACGACAGAGAACCGATGACTGAGAAGAAGAGAACCCACTGTCGGCAGAGAACCACCGTCGCGAACCACCGTCGTCAACCAACGGCAGCGAAGAAGACGCTGTCGTATTCAGCGAAGAAGACACTGTCGTAGTCAGCGAAGAAGACGCCGTCATCTCGAACCACCGTCGCGAACCACCCCGTGAACCACCACGTCGCGAACCACCACCGTGAGGTATGTTTTGGTCATCTTCTTCCTCAACCGCCGTCACGAACCACCACGTGACCACGTCGCTGACCGACTCCACGTCTGACTCGAGTCAGATGTGGGTTTAGATCTGACCGAATAAGAGGTTCGGTCAAATCTATTCTCCGGTAAGATGCAAACAACCAAACATGACACGTCTGACCGACCCCGGTCATACCCAACCAAACAGTCCCCAGTGAGTTAAATGTTTTACCACAATAGACATTTGGAGGTGGGTTTCTCTCTTGAATGATGGACGAGTCGGGTTCCCAGCGCTGTTGTGTTCGCGGCACGGTGACCTTTAAAAATTATCATTGACCGTTAAAAATAATAATTATTATTAACAGGTTTTCAGATTTTAAATATTAAATAAGTAGCATTATTATTTTCCAGGGTGTTTGTTACGATTCGTAAAATCTGAAAGAATCTGGGAAATATTTGACCATAAATAAAGCGTTGGTTTCTTTTCCCTCCCGCAGTTCCGCCACACAATGAGAACGAGCGGTGTCTTTTCCCGCAAGTTTCCGCGGTTCTCATAATCAACTTCAACTATATTACATATCGTTCTACCGTAAATACAGAGCAAGCCCCCTCCCCCAACACAAACCCCCCCCCCCCACCAACACACACCACACACGCACAAAGAAGAAGAAGAAGAAGACGAGCGAGAGAGACGGTTATGGCGATACTACTCGTTAACATTGTGATTCAGTGTGAGTAAACAGCCATCAATTTTTCTCTTCTTCTCGACGTTCTAACACTGTGTAGTCGCAGATCGATCACTAGCATTTTCATTTGGGGCTTATGGAGACTAAACCCTAGGCCTAGGTCTTCTTCTAACCGGCTTGAATGTCTATCATGAACGACCTAACACCACAACGACTTTCAAACCTCGACGATCTACCGTCCTCATGGAATCGCAGGACTGCACTGCTCGTATTTCTCTTCTATTTCAAATGAAATATGATTTACACTTCTTATTTTAATCTTCTAATTGTTGATTTTTCAGGGTTAAATTGCCAATCAATGTGTCAATTTCGGTAGCTTATAATTGTAATCTTCACAGGCTAGCAATTCCTCCCTTCCTTTCACCTGTTAAGGTGACTTGTCTGTTTTTGTTAAATGCTTTCAACCTATTGCTATTAGATTGTTGCTACTTTCTGATTTCTTTTAATTGTAGTTGAATTATACATAGAACTTGGGGAATTATTGAATAGAAGAGAACTTTTACTTGTGGCAATGTTTACGGTCAACTCTTTATTACTGCAACTTTCAACATTTGATTACATTGCAAGAATAGTTATAATACAACCACTAAATAACAAACACATACATGCCATGTTTATGTTTACAACTTACAAGCACGCCTTCATTGTAAGATCTCCCCTTGTTTTATTGTCAGTAGATATAAAATATTATATGTTATGCCTTACACATTGTTGTTCCAACAGTAACTATTTAAATACATTATACTAATTAGCATCAAAATATATGGTTTCAGATATGCTCGTGAAGTCAAGATGCTGCTGGAACTCAATTCGACTGTGATGTCCCTACTGGTTAGTCAGTTTCTTTGGCATTATGCTTTGTTATAACCACATTAACTTTTAGTAGCTTTTTCCATCAGTGATTACATGAGTATACTTAATGATTTAGTTTACAGAGTTCTGAAGATTGGAATTATTGTTGTGGAACTGTTGTGGAAATTGTTATACAACAATGCTTGTGGGAGTGTCTCTTCCTTACAGGTGAAATGTTTTCTACTTTCTAATTGTACACTCTTTTAAACCATTTATTAACTGATTTTCTTTCTGTATTTCCAAAAGCTTCATCAACCTCAGCTGAAAATCCATTGAAGCTGGATGAAAGGCGCTTAATGCAAAAGTATATATTCTAAATCCATCAAAAATGGACTTCAAACCATAATTACTTGGGTTTAGGTGGGTCCACTAATGTGGTATTACACTTGAGTGGAGTAGCGAGGTAAGCAACAGTTGGGCTCGGATTTTTCGTCACGTGATCTTAAAATTGTTTTTTTTTTTGTGTGTGTTTCAACCTTACATTGTAGGGAAAATGTCAACAGCAAAAAAGTTATTTTGGACTTAGTTTTATCAAACAGCATCCTTAAGACTCTAATTTATAAAAACTGAACAAATAGGCTCTTCCTATCGATACGATTAAGCCCCTTAACTTTATATATAAAGACTTTCTTCTTTTTACATGTTTAGGACTTGCTGATGCAAGAATAAAGTCCATGGATTTGCATGTAAATTTAGTGAGGTTTATGATTTTCAGGCATTTGACCTATGGATAAAAACTAAAAATTGTTATGCAATGCGTCATTTGAGAAAAGTTTGTTATGATAGTGCGTCTCTAAGTGGGAGATGTTGTATGATTGGACATGTGTGATGATACAAAGGTACAAAGGTACAATTTGAGCCTCGTCTGTTTTGAAATTGGGTTTCAATAGCCTGAATTAAACCCAAATTAGTCACAAAGAAAGGTGCACATCATATTGGTGTTGGCTTAAATTACAACTTTCCGAATACCCTATCACAAGGTATGGTATATCTTAATATCCTTAGGCTACTTAGCTTCTCTAATGAGCACAAGCCATCCAAAGACAGCTTTGATATCTTTTAAGTGCAGAATAGTTTGCTTGGTGGATGCCTATTACAAATCCCACTAAATCAAGTGGAGGTGGTATTTATCTCTGTCTTAACTTGTGCAGCGTTCGTCTTACAATAGTCACCTTTTTATCGTCAGGGTGAAGGTGGTAA
This sequence comes from Flaveria linearis, assembly GCA_024085815.1. Classification (NCBI taxonomy): domain Eukaryota; kingdom Viridiplantae; phylum Streptophyta; class Magnoliopsida; order Asterales; family Asteraceae; genus Flaveria; species Flaveria linearis. Next base: position 3,557,016 of record CM044002.1, read on the forward strand.
GATGGGCTGGTCAATGGGTTTACTTAAGAGGATCAGGTTGACTTTAAAGTTGTTTGAAATTTCTTTTTAATAAGCATTAATTACATCAAATATCTAATTTGTTGTATTTTTGAGAGAAGGTATGGAGCTCCATTTGATTATCCACACGTTTTAATCGTTGGCTATAAGTTTACAGAAAAGAAGGAGACTGTGGATTTGCTTGGTTCCCTACGTTTGGATTGAAAGCTTGCAAGAACACATATGACCATGCTCGTTATTGCTTGTAAACTTTAACCTCTTACATATTAGTTACAAACATTTAATGCATAAATGGGCTGTGAATCTGTAATTTCTTAATTCATTTGTTTCTCGTGGCTATATTTTCTTAGGCTTCAGCCAAGGGAGGTCATGGAGTCATATGGGTTTGAATAAAATTAACTCTTAATGCAATGCATTTGTTCATCCTTTAGCTTTTGACATTTAGTAGATATAGCTAAAAGTTGTTCATGTGTACAATGTTTGAAATCTCTGTATGTTAGGATGAAGGGTGTGATTTATCATTTTCATGGAAACCAGATGTTCGCACGATTGAGATTCGGTATGTATTTTATGAATCAGTTTTATGCATTAGACGTTTATTTTTTAGGTGTATAGTTTCTTATTTTTGTTTTTCTCTTGGTATTGGTAAGCCTCCAGGTCAAATGGACCCCGAAACCTCATTGCTTCAGAAGTTTAATCCAACATCTCAAGAAAGAGTAAGAGATTATGCCATTTATCTAAATCTCTTTTCTACTTGCTTCAATTATGTGTGCCTACATCTTCATTTATAATAAAGGGCATATTCTTGTTTTTCATGAGAATTCCTCGGTATGTTTTTAAACATTTTTTATGATTTGGATCCACAAGATTGATTTTGCATTGAAAGAACTATTAACGTGTATATACATATACTAGCTATAGTAACCCGTGTGTTACACGGGTTGAATAAATAAAAAATTAATATAACAAAATTTTTTAATTATAAAATAATATTTTAAGATATAATATCACTGAAATTATGTATTAGAAATGACTGTAAGTTATAAAAAGTGATATCAACTTTTAAAACTTTATTGTTTTTCAAAAAAAATAAATAAACGTTTTGTTCTAAAACAAACCGTATAAAAATGTCATTTTTAAAATTTTCTTATTATAACTCTTAAATTTAATTATTTTTGGTTTTAAAAAAATAACTTTTTAAAAGTACCAATTTTAAATATTCGTATTTTTAAAAAAAGTCTTATGCTTTAAATAAATTTATTATTTTATAAAAAAATTGTTTATTTAGAAATAACATTAATAAATAGATCTTTTTATTAATTTATTAAATCTAAAAAAGTGTTAAATAGTATTATTAGTAATTAAGGTAATTATTTAATAGGAGAGAGAGGCGGGAAAATTTTGATGAGAATGATTATGGTGTTGACACGTGTCATCCCAGATACCCTTTTATTAGAGTAGGAAGATATTTAGACATTATTGTGATGTATTTATATTAGGAGATAAATCTCTTTGTATTTGGTAATTATCTTTTCCCCGAAATCGGATTCTCTTGTATTGTATTTATACTCTATTCAATGGAATGATGAGGCAGAGGATTCAACCATTTGACATGGTATCAGAGCTTAGAGCTCTATACCGGTAATCTTTCATCAACCTAAGCTACGTGCTTACCACGATGGCTGATGAAACACCCAACAAAGAAACCAAGCAGACCGGATCTTTGGGATCTTCGGCCATCAAAACAACTCCCTTCACCCCGTATACACAGTTACCAACATTCAGAACAAAGTCCGTGTTCTTGACGGAACCAAAGTGTCATACTCGTCTTGGGTGAAGCTGTTTCAGTTGCACGCCCGAGGATACAAGGTCACGGATCACATCGACGGCACCAAACCACCACCCGCAACCGATCCAGATCATGACTTGTGGATGGAAATCGATGCCATCGTATTGCAGTGGATCTACGGGACCCTCTCCGACGATCTACTCGCCCGCGTTCTCGAACCTGATTCTACGGCATTAGACGCTTGGTTACGCATCAAAGCTATATTCTTGAACAACAAGGGTTCCCGGGCTGCAGCGCTTGAACACTCGTTCACCAATCTCACTCTCAAATCCGTGGGCTCGCTGGACGCATACTGTCAAGACTCAAGGATCTAGCCACCCAATTGAGTGACGTGGACAACCCGGTCTCCCAACAACACTTGGTTCTGCAACTCGTCCATGGCCTTCCACCCGACTTTGACACGGTCGGGGCGTTCATTACTCAGCAACTTCCTACCTGGGACACCGCTTGCAGCATGATACAGTTGGAACAACAACGACAACACGCTAGAGACTCCTTAACCACACCTGCTGCTCTGACAACCGCAACCGAACCGGAACCCACCCACCGTAGACAGCAACAATACGGTCGACAACAGCCTCCTGCGGCCCCCCAATTTGGTCGACAACAGCCTCGCAACCGAACCCCTGCTTCTTCTGCCCGAGGTTATAGACAACCCAATCCTAATCGCACTGGCCCAATACCTCCCTACTGGCCCAATTGGTGGATGATGCCCCCACCTTGCCCATATCCACCCAGCCCGGTTGGGCCTCTCATTGGGGCTATGGGCCACAGCAGCCCACTCCCCCTGCCTATTCACGGGCCTCCTCCTCCAACCCTAGCCCACAATCAAAACAACAGGCCCATCTCACTAAAATCAACCCACTGGACCCAGCTAAACTCGGGACGCTTTCCAGGCTTTGAACTTTGATGACATGGGGGATTTGTCCGACCAATGGTACATGGACACGGGTGCTTCCTCACATGTCACGGGCGACCAAGGTATACTTTCTAAATCTTAAACTGATTGTCCTATTAAATTTATATTTGTTGGTAATGGTAATCGCGTGCCCATCCACGATCCGGTCACACCACCCTTACCACCCTACCAAAGCCCTTCACCTTAACAATGTCCTTTACACTCCGCACATTGTCAAAAACCTAATTTCTGTTCGACAATTTACTATTGATAACAATGTTTCTGTCGAATTTGATCCTTTTGGCTTTTCTGTGAAGGATTACCGGAGTGGGAAGATCCTGAACCGTCATAATAGTACCAGCAACCTCTATCCGCTCACATCCACCAACGCTCCTGCTTCCGTCTTCTTGGCTTCCACCACGTCTAACTTTTGGCATGATCGTCTTGGCCACCCGGGACTCCCCGTTATGAATTATTTTCATTCTAGTCATTTGATTTCTTGTAATAAAAGACCTCGTACTTTGGTTTGCAAATCATGTCAATTATCTAAACATAAACGGTTATCTTTTGCTTCATCTACTTCATACTACTATATTACCGTTTGACATAATTCATTGTGATCTTTGGACGTCACCGGTCCTTAGCAAAACCGGCTACAAATATTATATGGTACTGATTGATGACTACACAAATTATACATGGGTATATCCACTAAAATTGAAATCTGAAACTTTTACAAAATTCACACAATTTCACTCCTTTATCAAAACACAATTTCATACAAATATTAAATCTTTTCAATGTGACTTAGGGGTGAGTTTGATAACCGGAACTTTCACAACTTTGCATCCTCTCACGGTCTCCAGTTTCGTTTCTCATGCCCGCACACATCTCAACAAAATAGGAAATCCGAAAGGATGATACGGCGGTTAAACGAAATCATGTTTTGTCTCCTCCTCCATGCCTCCCTTCCCATCCACTTTTGGGTGGATGCGTTACACACCGCGACATATCTTCATAACATCTTACCCTCCGCCACTCACCAATTCAAGACCCCCACGACCACCCTATATGGCCGCAATCCCTCCTACGACCATCTTCGGGTGTTCGGTTGTGCTTGTTATCCGAATCTCTCAGACACACGTCCACACAAACTTGCACCTCGTTCCACATCATGTGTCTTCCTCGGCTACCCCGCCTTCCGAGGCTATCGCTGTCTCGACCTTACCACCGGCAAGATTATTTTATCTCACCATGTCACCTTTGACGAGTCCACCTTCCCATTCGCTACCACTACCCCCTCCTCTCCTACCACCACCCCCAACTCCGCTCTTGAGTCTGAGTTGTCACCCTTACTATTCCACCCTTCCCCACCATCACCACATACCTCACCACCACCAACTCCTCTACATGTCCCTACATCCCCCATACCTACTCCATCCGCCCCTCCCCCACCACCAAAGCCCCTTACATACACTCACACTTACCAACGCCGACACAAACAACCTCAACAACCCGAAGCCCACCCTCCAACCACAGCCCCTTCCCCCACACCTCCACCGTCACCTCCCAAGAACACCCACCCGATGATCACTCGCTCTCGCACCGGATCCATCAAACCCGCAACCCATCTTAACCTTCACCTCACAAAACAACCACCCATCTCTCCACTACCCAAATCCCACCTCACGGCCCTAACCGACCCAAACTGGCACGCGGCCATGACTGATGAATATAAAGCTTTAATGGATAACAAAACTTGGGATTTAGTTAGTCGACCACCAGAGGCTCACGTAATACGGTGCATGTGGCTTTTCCGCCACAAGTTTCATGTCGATGGCTCATTACAAAGATACAAAGCATGGTTGGTTGTCAATGGAAATCTCAACATGCCGGGGTCGATTGTGACGAGACGTTCAGCCCAGTGGTTAAACCCACCACTATACGCACAGTCTTGAGCCTTGCACTATCTCGCGGTTGGAAGATAAACCAGCTCGATGTCAAAAATGCATTTTTACATGGGGATTTACAAGAAACAGTCTACATGCACCAACCGCCGGGATTCAAGGATCCAACTAACCCGCACCTTGTGTGTCGACTCCGCAAATCACTCTACGGCCTCAAGCAAGCACCGCGCGCGTGGTACCACCGGTTCACCACCTATATTACTAAATATGGCTTCAAAGGCACTCTAAGTGATCCATCCTTATTCGTCTACAAGCACGGCTCTCAAATGGCCTATCTTCTTTTGTATGTGGACGATATCATCTTAACGGCCTCGGATGACACTCTATTGCAGCAGCTTATCAACATCTTATCCCGGAGTTTGCCATATCCGATCTTGGATGCCTACACCATTTTTTGGGCATCAACGTTACACATACCAAAACTGGGTTGTTCCTCTCTCAACAAAACTACACAATGACATTCTTTGCCCGAGCCAATATGACGAATTGCAAGCCGTGTCATACGCCAGTTGATACTGCCTCGAAGCTAAGCTCATCATCCGGCCCCCCAGTTGCCGACCCATCCCTCTACCGCAGCATTGCCGGTGCATTACAGTATTTAACCTTTACTCGACCGGATATCACTTATGCAGTTCAACAGGTGGTCTATTTATGCACGATCCTCGCGAGCCCCACTTACATTTTCTGAAACGTATTTTGCGTTACTTGAAGGGCACGAGTGAACATGGGTTGGTTCTATCCCCATCCGCTTCGTGCAAACTCACTGCCTATTCAGATGCTGATTGGGGGGGGGATGCCCCGATTCACGCCGATCAACCTCGGGATACTGTGTTTATCTTGGAAACATCTGGTCTCCTGGTCATCTAAGCGACAAGCCACTATATCCCGCTCAAGTGCCGAAGCCGAGTATCGCGGTTGCGTAATCTGTTGACCGAACTCCATGTCAATATTCAACAAGCCACACTCGTATATTGTGACAACATCTCTGCCGTTTACCTCTCGCAGAATCCGGTACAACATCAACGTACCAAACACGTTGAGCTTGACATTCATTTTGTTCGCGAGAAAGTTCGGATCGGGGCGGTTCGCGTACTGCACATTCCTGCAGATTACCAGTACGCGGACATTTTCACTAAAGGACTACCACGGCAGCTCTTTCATCGATTTAGATCCAGTCTTTGCAGCCAGCCTCTTCCTGCTGCGACTGAGGGGGTGTATTAACGTGTATATACATATATATTTAGACATTATTGTGATGTATTTTATTAGGAGATAAATCTCTTTGTATTTGGTAATTATCTTTTCCCCGAATATCGGATTCTCTTGTATTGTATTTATACTCTATTCAATGGAATGATGAGGCAGAGGATTCAACCATTTGACAAGAACATGTGGCAAAGGGTGTGGATGAGAATCTAGAGGATTCAATAAAGACCAGAAATACAAACACGTATTAAGATGCCTTGAATAGTTTTATGTTTTCTTTATCCATGTTCCGGTAAGTTGTACTCCACATGTGATCATGCACATGGATCATTGTACTTTTGAACTCTGGGGGTTGAGTGTTGAAATGATGTCCCTTGTGTTAAATTGCTCAAATAAGCAATAAAATAGGGTGGAAAAAATTTAGTAACTAAATGGGAAGTATAGTTAATATGGTTAACACTTTAATATTACAACGATTAAATAGCCAACACATGCACACCATGTTTATGTTGACAAGCTAAAGACGGGATGGTAGATGTGTGTGTATTTCTTTAGGATTTGACATTTGAAGAGCAAAATGGATGAAAAAGGGCCATGAATGCATAAGGAAGATGAGTTGTTATTTAGTTATTTCATTAGAGAAGAAGGGCGGTGGTGGTCTACCCAAGAAGGTAGAGCTCCTCTGCTGTGGAAAGAGTAGTCACCTTGGTTGTAAGATCTCCCCTTTTTTTCTTGTTGATAGATATAATATATTATATTATTATATGTTCTAAGCACGCCTTACACATTGTTATTCCAGCAGTATACATTTGAAATCCTTATACTTAGCATTTGGTTTCCTGATACAATACTTCCTGTAAAAAGTTGCAAATTAGATCCATCTGTTGGATGATAAAATAGACTTTTGATTCTTAATTTTACTTGATTTAATGTTCTGTTTATATTATCCCTATATAGTTTCAGATATGCTTGTTAAGTCAAGATGCTGCTGAAACTCAATTTGACAGCGATGTCCCTACTGGTTGGTCAGTTTCTTTGCCATTATGCTTTGTCTTAACCAATAACTTTTTATCTTGTGAATTAGCTGCAGAGTTCTGAAGATTTGAATTATTGTTATACAACAAACCTACGATGCTTATGGAAATGTCTCTTCTTACAGGTCAAATTCTTCTTGCAATTGCACACTCTTCTAATCCATTTATTAACTGATTTTTTTTTCTGCGTTTCAAGAAGCTTCATTAACACCAGCTAAAAATCCATTGAAGTTGGATGAATGGCGCTTAACCTGAAAGTATATTCAAGATATATTAAAAATGGAACTAAAAGCATAATTACTCCTAAGTAATTGCTCTAATGCAATATGCTTCTGAGTTCTGCCAATGGGAATGTCGCTTCCTTACAGGTATGATCTTTCTACTTCAAAATTAGATCCCTCTTCTAATTTCATTTACCAAGTCATTTCTGTGTTGACAAGCTCATCAACACCAGCTGAAGATCCAGTGAAGCTGGAGCCCAAAAGTATATTCTAGATCTTTTTAAAAATGAACCTATAAATCATAATTTGTAACATCTCGTAATTTTGAGTTAATCTAAGAGTTAGTTTTGTTAAATAATAAATAGTAAATAATAATAATAATAATAAATAATAATAATAATAATAATAATGATGATGATGAAAATAATAATAATAGTTTAAGTATAAAATAACCATAATAACTAATAATAATAATAATAAATAATAATAATAATAATAATAACAATAATAATAATAATAATGTTGTTATTAATATTAATAATTTATAAAGTTTTAAACTTTGAAATGTTTAAAAACTTAAATAAGTCTAGGGCCTTAATGACATTTTACAAACCTTAAATAAAAGTTTTATTACATAAAATAATAAATGTCAAACTGCAGGGACCATTAGTGAAATTTCAGAATTTACAACCCAACCCCCGCCCCTTTCCCCCGGTCGTTTTTTCCGGTCACCGGACCGGCGGTCCTCCGGCGAGCTATAACACACCAAAATAATCGTTTTTAGCTCAATCAAATGCCACCAACATCACCATGTGAAAGATTCGAACTCGACACCCACAGTGATTAAACAAATTCGAGTGCGATCGATCCCAACCGACCCACGTGGTTGTCGGTAACTTTACAGGTGCAAATCGCACCAAAAACTTAATGATAATCGAATTAACCTTACCTAATCCATGTTATAAATATAACCAATCGGTCTACAATTCCAATTACATCTGAAACAACAACATTCATCGAATTCGAACTCATCTTCCTCCGCGACCTGCAACTGAATCAAAGTCAAACTTCCGAGCATCCTTAATCGAATCTGATGGAGGGCTTTCAACCCTTAGCACCATTCGAAGCTTTCTATGTAGTTAATTCGAGTTTCATCAAGATTTGATCAACATTTGGGATTCCATACAACCGCGACTGTTCTTCTATACGATCGTCATCAAATCTCACTCCAATCAGGTAATTGTTTGTGTCCATAGACTCGAAAACACATGGGGATCAAAAGCCCCAATGTTGATTTCATAAACATTATCGATTTGGGTTCGATTTGGGATCCAAACAAAACTAGGGTTTATATAAATTGGGGCTTAATCGACATGGAGCTTAAAAGAATTAAAACCGGATTAATACCGCGGCCACGGCCCTTGGTTCACCGTTCAGTGTACTTATGGCATGCAGGAGGTCCCGGGTTCGACCCCGGGCACCTACACACATTATTTTAGCCTTTTTAAAGCTTTAAAAATTACAGAAAAATTTCTAAAAATTTTAAAAATATTTTTACAAACATTAAAAAATTTTAAAACCACTTAATTACTTTCTGAATGTATCTTTACATTTTTATTTGTTTATTTATTTATATTATTATTATCTTTTAAGAAAAATATATATATAGTTCATATTTTTATATAGAATTGATTTAATATTGTTTAACATATTAAATCATTATTTGGTTCGAATAACAAGTATAAATTACTGCTAAAACGTGCGTATTTTATTTAATTATTAAACATTATTATAAATATTTCGCATATTTATATAAAACACAAGAATATTGTTATCAAAATTTCGTTTAAAATAGTAAGCTTTAAAAATTTTTATGTATATACAACATTTTAAATTATTATCATTGTAATTTATTTACACCTTTGAATAACAATATATATATATATATATATATATATAAACGATCTTCAATTGTTAACAAATAACAATTATTTTGGCATGTCTTAAAAAGGAAATTATTTAAAATACTAGTCTTCATCCAAACGTTAATATCATTACGTCAATTATGAAATCTTATTTACATTTTATGAATTTAATCATTTTATAAGAATTTATTTCTTAAAAGTATTATAAAATGGATTAATAAAGTTTTTCTTTATTGTATAAAAATATATATAATCTTGATAACTAATTTTATTTATGAAAACCCCAAACTCCACCTTAAGCCTTAGTTCACGTCTAAATGATAAACTTATTATCGAACGTAATCTTGAAATAAATACGTTTTAGGTACCTTGTAGGGAATTCGTTGAAACGACGCGCGTTATTATTTCTTGTTAATCATCCAATATATACTCAATCGCCATGTGAGTACTTCTATACCCCTTTTTCATATTTTCACACTTTGGGGTGAAACATGTTACTTATTAACCATTGCACTTGTAAACGTTTGATTCTTGTAAACTTATGGCAATTTGCTTGTGTGTTGTGATTAGTTGAATCTTGTAGCTACCATGTAATGTCGAATATATGTACAATCATTAACTATTGCTAGCCTGGCGACGTCATAGATCTATGGCCTGACAAGCCTGCTTGGTTGATCCAAGTACACTTAGCTAATCGTATATTCTTGTAAACGTTTGAGACTTGTAAAACTTTGTCAAGGTTTGATTGTGCATTCTGTCTTACATCCCTAGTTACCTTGTTCTCTAATTTACAACATGAATTGCCATCTTTTATATACTTATGTATGAAAAACTATAGAATGCTCACCAACATATGTTGACCCTTTATTTTTAACATGTTTCAGGTTACTCTTTGAAGCTTATCACACTTAGGATTGGACTTAGAGAAATAAACGAATGATCTGGATGTATCTTTGTTTAAACGTTTACTTGTATTGTTACAATTGAATCTTGATTAATATATTTGGAACAAATAATAGCGTTATGTGGCTGTGAACAATCGTAACTCTCACGCCTCGACGATTCCGCCGTCTAGGTTGGGGTGTGACAGATTGGTATCAGAGCCCATAACTATAGGGATTTAGGTGATTAGAAATGGTGACCTAGACTATAGTTGCATGAACCTCATAGAAAGATCTTTATACTTTTGTGCTCACATATTGTTTGAAATGCTACATAATGCTATGCCTTTTATGCAACTTGATGCCTTAGCATAGGATTGCCTTATGTATGTTTAAAACTTAGTTACTTAGACTCCCTTAACTTAACTTCGACTCTTTGACTCTCCCCGACAAATGACTTCCTAAACCTATTCTCAACGACATGTGGAATCTACACTTATCATCGTGGATTTAACTCCTTAGACTCTATGTCTAATCTGTGAAAATCTCATCAAGGTTTTGATTTCATAAACCTAAGAAATATTGTGTGACACATAGACACCTGTATTCTGGATTTCCTGGCAAAAAGCCCTCGGGCTAAGGCAAGCGTATCGTATAAATCTCATTGAGGGAACCGTTACGCTTACCTGGGGATTTCTGGGATGAGTGATAAACTATGGTCAACATACACAAGTTTCTAAGGTAAATGGGTCAATTTACCTTGACGTGTCAACGATTCCAAATGGTAATGCGTTACCAAATGGAACCATCCTTTGTATCTTAAAAATCCTTAATCCTTGAACTGGTTTATCATCAAAGTTTAAATATTTTCTCATTCTTAACCTAAATAATATTCTTGTTAATATTAAACCCATCCTACATTTCAACTCTTACGTTTAAACGCTCAACGTGTAACATGTAACGTTATTGAACTCAACGTTTCATGTAACTATTTCTATACCTTGACCAACGTGAACATGGATTTTAACATACCAAAGATATTGGGAATCTAAACCGTATGTCTTTAAAACTTTAAACCGTTACCTATGGTTCTCAAGTCTTCTTAAGGATGTGTCCTATAACTAAGAACATGCAAAGCTGTAGATGGAATTCCTACATCTCAGGATACTTTGCTAATTGAATATTAACCTTGTTAATTTAAAGTGGTCACTCACCTCAATGATCGAATAAACTAATTATAACTATGTTACCACTTATAAGTACGCGTGTCTTCAAGAAGGTTATGGTTGACCTCATATCTTGGGAAGTCCTTGTATTTTCCTTTCGATTGTGAATCGAATGTTCACATCTCATTGTGATGTGGAATCATTTTATCCTTGATTTCGTCTTCCCGATTTTAATTATCCAAGATTTGAACACCATCATAACAAATCCTGTTACCTCGAACTTTGACCTTAAATTTTATAAGCATGATTTTCCTTTTGGTTTCATTGATGTAACTTGAAATTTCCTGAATTTCTAATTAATATTATTTTCCTTTCATCTTAAGTCAAACTTCGTACCGCTTGCACCGTGGGAATTGCGAGGGTTTGCAAGTCAATCTATGACTAAGAACACTCGTATCACCTAAATGATTCTATCTCATCAAAACAGGGGTGATTCCCTTACTTTGATGAATCTCTATTTATTTCGATAAATGGTTTCTAATTGTGTGTTTTATGAAATTTATCCTCTGGGTTAGGGTGATTACCTTATCTTGAGGATTGACTCCAAGTATTCTCTTTGGAATGGCTTTCCACAAATGACATGATCTCACCAAAATAGGATTGAAACCCGTACTTTGGTGACAAGTGTTAATCTTTGATTGTTTCCTTGTTATTATGAAGCTCAATCATCAAGATAGGCGTGAATTCCATACCTTGATGATAATTTCATTTTTATGGATTGTATTTTCTCAATGAAACGACCTCGTCAAAGTAGGAGTGAATTCTGGATTTTGATGAAGAAGTTTGTTTTTGTAAGAACTTCACCGTTAAGATAGGAGTGATTTTTCTTACCTTAATGGTGAGTTACCTCGTCTTATTTCTGTGGATCCTTAACAATGAGTTGGGATCGAACTTTTTGATTGGTAAGTTAATGGTCATATCTTGGAAATACACCATCAAGTTAGGAGTGAAAACCACACCTTGATGACTATTCTCATTTCTGGATCTTCAACTTACCATGGTTGTAAATCAAGTGACGAGAAGCATGTAGTAACTTGACGGGTGAAACACTGTTAGTGTTTTGACCTATTAAGCCAAAGCATGATCTCTGAACTTAAAAGAAGACCAGATCGTTTTAGGTTGATTTTGATTCCAAGCTTGACGCATGTAAATTCTTAAATCGATTTCTTTCCCGTTATTCTCACGTTTTGATTTGATCTAGCTATATCGAACCATTTATTCCTTACTTATCAACTTTCATTTTGAGTTATCATTAAAACCTGATTGCGTAATGATAGCTTCTTAAACAACCTTCCTGCCAAATAAAGACATTACAAATTTGTGTTCATGGCTTCCTAGCCACACGAATGTTCTCAGCTGTGTTTATGGGTTTGATGAACCGCGTGTGCAAGCCCTACTTGGAAAGCTAATTGTGTTTGCCTTTATCAGCAATATCCTGAATTATTAAATTTTAATCCAATCGTGAACGCTATCTTCGTTGATCAATGCAATTCTTATTATTGTCATTTCTTGGACCATCTGTGAACTCCTCATAAAACCTCTATTAATCTTCTGAATGTTTTTCCTCAAACCACATTTATTCGGAAAACCCATTACAACGATTTTCCGTACACTAAAGTTAATCTTTAATCTTAACAAACATGATACTTGTATCAACGTTACACTAATAACACTTTGGAACCTCATTAACATGAGTAACAAGAATCGATCACCTAGAAACCCGTTAAAGTTAATTGCTTGAGAAACTCTTATGAATTCCATCCAAAAACATCCGAACTTATTTCTTATGTTCGTTAAGCCGAGTCCCGTATCGATCTAATGTATGGTATTTCACACATGACAAAACTTTTTCTTAACCGTATTGAACCATTTGAAATACAAACGTTTATCAATTAAAAATCTTAAAGGAATGACTTGCACACTTTGCCAAGAACATATAAGATTATGAACATTGAAACTTAACAAACTTAAGAATCATAGTCAAACTTATTGAATTTAAACGTTCCCAAGAGTGCACTCGTGAACATGAAATGACATCTAAGTCTCCTCATAAATCTTAAATTTATTCCTCATGATTAAATTTCGGGACGAAATTTCTTAAAGTAGGGGAGACTGTAACATCTCGTAATTTTGAGTTAATCTAAGAGTTAGTTTTGTTAAATAATAAATAGTAAAATAATAATAATAATAATATAATAATAATAATAATAATGATGATGATGAAAATAGTAATAATAGTTAAGTAAAAAATAACCATAATAACTAATAATAATAATAATAATAATAATAATAATAATAATAATAATAACAATAATAATAATAATAATGTTGTTATTAATATTAATAATTTATAAAAGTTTTAAACTTTGAAATGTTTAAAAACTTAAATAAGTCTAGGGGCCTTAATGACATTTTACAAACCTTAAATAAAAGTTTTATTACATAAAATAATAAATGTCAAACTGCAGGGACCATTAGTGAAATTTCAGAATTTACAACCCACCCCCCGCCCCTTTCCCCGGTCGTTTTCCGGTCACCGGACCGGCGGTCCTCCGGCGAGCTATAACACACCAAATAATCGTTTTTAGCTCAATCAATGCCACCAACATCACCATGTGAAAGATTCGAACTCGACACCCACAGTGATTAACAAATTCGAGTGCGATCGATCCCAAACCGACCCACGTGGTTGTCGGTAACTTTACAGGTGCAAATCGCACCAAAAACTTAATGATAATCGAATTAACCTTACCTAATCCATGTTATAAATATAACCAATCGGTCTACAATTCCAATTACATCTGAAACAACAACATTCATCGAATTCGAACTCATCTTCCTCCGCGACCTGCAACTGAATCAAAGTCAAACTTCCGAGCATCCTTAATCGAATCTGATGGAGGGCTTTCAACCCTTAGCACCATTCGAAGCTTTCTATGTAGTTAATTCGAGTTTCATCAAGATTTGATCAACATTTGGGATTCCATACAACCGCGACTGTTCTTCTATACGATCGTCATCAATCTCACTCCAATCAGGTAATTGTTTGTGTCCATAGACTCGAAAACACATGGGGATCAAAAGCCCCAATGTTGATTTCATAAACATTATCGATTTGGGTTCGATTTGGGATCCAAACAAAACTAGGGTTTATATAAATTGGGGCTTAATCGACATGGAGCTTAAAAGAATTAAAACCGGATTAATACCGCGGCCATGGCCCTTGGTTCACCGGTTCAGTGTACTTATGGCATGCAGGAGGTCCCGGGTTCGACCCGGGCACCTACACACATTATTTTTAGCCTTTTTAAAGCTTTAAAAATTACAGAAAAATTTCTAAAAATTTTAAAAATATTTTTACAAACATTAAAAAATTTTAAAACCACTTAATTACTTTCTGAAATGTATCTTTACATTTTTATTTGTTTATTTATTTATATTATTATTATCTTTTAAGAAAATATATATATAGTTCATATTTTTATATAGAATTGATTTAAATATTGTTTAACATATTAAATCATTATTTGGTTCGAATAACAAGTATAAATTACTGCTAAAACGTGCGTATTTTATTTAATTATTAAACATTATTATAAATATTTCGCATATTTATATAAAACACAAGAATATTGTTATCAAAATTTCGTTTAAAATAGTAAGCTTTAAAAATTTTTATGTATATACAACATTTTAAATTATTATCATTGTAATTTATTTACACCTTTGAATAACAATATATATATATATATATATATATAATATAAACGATCTTCAATTGTTACAAATAACAATTATTTTGGCATGTCTTAAAAAGGAAATTATTTAAAATACTAGTCTTCATCCAAACGTTAATATCATTACGTCAATTATGAAATCTTATTTACATTTTATGAATTTAATCATTTTATAAGAATTTAATTTCTTAAAAAGTATTATAAAATGGATTAATAAAGTTTTTCTTTATTGTATAAAAATATATAATCTTGATAACTAATTTTATTTATGAAAACCCCAAACTCCACCTTAAGCCTTAGTTCACGTCTAAATGATAAACTTATTATCGAACGTAATCTTGAAATAATACGTTTTAGGTACCTTGTAAGGGAATTCGTTGAAACGACGCGCGTTATTATTTCTTGTTAATCATCCAATATATACTCAATCGCCATGTGAGTACTTCTATACCCCTTTTTCATATTTTCACACTTTGGGGTGAAACATGTTACTTATTAACCATTGCACTTGTAAACGTTTGATTCTTGTAAACTTATGGCAATTTGCTTGTGTGTTGTGATTAGTTGAATCTTGTAGCTACCATGTAATGTCGAATATATGTACAATCATTAACTATTGCTAGCCTGGCGACGTCATAGATCTATGGGCCTGACAAGCCTGCTTGGTTGATCCAAGTACACTTAGCTAATCGTATATTCTTGTAAACGTTTGAGACTTGTAAAACTTTGTCAAGGTTTGATTGTGCATTCTGTCTTACATCCCTAGTTACCTTGTTCTCTAATTTACAACATGAATTGCCATCTTTTATATACTTATGTATGAAAAACTATAGAATGCTCACCAACAATATGTTGACCCTTTATTTTTAACATGTTTCAGGTTACTCTTTGAAGCTTATCACACTTAGGATTGGACTTAGAGAAATAAACGAATGATCTGGATGTATCTTTGTTTAAACGTTTACTTGTATTGTTTACAATTGAATCTTGATTATATATTTGGAACAATAATAGCGTTATGTGGCTGTGAACAATCGTAACTCTCACGCCTCGACGATTCCGCCGTCTAGGTTGGGTGTGACATAATTATTCCTAATACATTGCTGTAATGCAATGGTTGCGATTATGGCTTTAGGTGGATCCACTAATGAGGTATTACACTTGAGTGGAATAGCGAGGTAAGCAACACTTGGTTTTTGATTTTTTTTCGTCACGTGATCGTAAATTTGTTTGCTTTGTGTTTTGAACCTTAAAAAATAGGGAAAATGTCAGCATCAAAAAAGTCCTTTTGGACTTGGTTTTAACATACACAAACTCCTTTATTACATCATTAAGTCTTTAATTTTTAAAAATGATCAAATAGGCCCTTCCTATTAGTATGATTAAGTCCCATTTTTCTATGGAATGACCTTTTCGTTTTTTTACACATTTAGGGACTTGCTTATGCAAAACTGATATCAATGGACTTGCATGTAAATTTAGTGGTTTTTATGAATTCTAGGCATTTTACCTATACTAAAAATTAGAAATTGTTATGTAATGTGTCACTTGAGAAAAGTTTGTCATGATATTGCATCATCCCGTGGGAAAGGTCATATGATTGGACTTGTATGATGCTACACTTTTACAAATTGGCCTAGTCGGGTTTTCAAATTGGGTTTCAATAACATGAATTGAAACCATATTAGTCACAAAGAAAGATGCACTTCATATGGTAACTTAAAACTGGAAACTGAAATCCATGGACTTGCATGCAAACGTAGTGAGTTTTATGAAGGTTCCTGCACTTGTTGAATTCACATCTCTCACATCTTCAGCAGATAACCCATCATAAATGAAGAAATCAACTCCCATTGAGGAATGTCGTGATGTGGACAAGTTCTCAACAACTCCTTGAATCTGGTCCAAGCTTCATGGAATGGCTCATCTTGTTTCTGACTGAATGTACGAATGGCAGTTCTAGCTTCACTTGTCTTCTGTGGTGTATAGTATTTCTCTAGGAATACCTGCTGCATTTGCTCCCATATGTAAATGCTGGCAGCAGGTAGGGAATGAAACCACTTCTTCGCATTTCCTTTCAATGTGAACTGAAATAGCACTAACATCACTTCTTCGGGTGTAAAACCTTGTGCCCCAATAGTCTCACAATGGCATTAAACTCGTTCAGATGCAAATAGGGTTCTTCCTTGGACAGTCCATGAAACTCAGGAAGAATGGCCAGACTATTGGACCTAATCTCAAATGACTTCCCTCTAAATTGTGGCCTGACTATGGGTGATGAAGCTCCAGCTATGGTAGGGCGAAAATGGCTATCAACCCCTTGAACAATGGCTTGGTAGGGTTGAAGCCCGGGTTCCAATTGCCCGAGGAAATCCTTGCCTTCTACCTTGAACTTGGCCCTGATTTTGCCTATATTGTCTTGGTTGTTCATTATGTCTGTATCGGCCTTGGTTGTTATTAGGTTCATTGTATTGCACATCCTCCTCAACATACTCATCTTCATTCCCATCACTTCGTCCATCTATGTCATCATCCCAAGTATGGATGCTCAATCTGTCAAATCTATCCTCTTCGGCCTCGATCCTATTAACCCCCCTTTGATGTCTCATATTCTGTCTTGGGAGTCCATGTTGGTAGGGGTTTTGCCTTGGTTGAGGATAAGGATTTTGTCTTTGAGGTGGTAGGTTGTGGGCAATTGGGTTTTGTGCTTGTGGCTGCAATTTGGGTAGGGTAATGGGTCATTTGGTTGGTTTGGTGGAGGTTGATCAATTGGTGGATTTGGCGGTTGGTCATTGGGTGGATTTTGGTTAAGTGGTGGTGGTGGTGGGTTGTGTTCCATCTTGCACTCTTTGACTGCTCTTGATGATTGAGTTTTTGCACGGGATTGTGCTCGATTCTTCGAGCGGTCTTTTCAACTTCAGGATCAAAAATAACGGGGACTTGTTCCTTGCGTACCGGGTATGCATGCACGGAGCTATTACCTGCACACACAAGCACACCTAGCGTAACAAAGAAGAGAAAGTAAATAAGACAAGCAAAACAAGTAAAAATTTAAACTTGACACTTTGCGCACTAATTCCCCGGCAACGGCGCCATTTTGATATCGGTTTGTCAAGCCTAATCAAAAACAATTTATAAGATTCCAAACTCATCTAAGATAGCTAGGGTAAGTCGGGTCGATCCACAGGGAATATGTGGAAAGTTTTGTAGTTTAAATCTAAAAGTTTGTAGCTTGATTACAAAAACTTAGTAAAAATAACTAATCGAGAAAGTAACGAACTTTATGATTAATTGAGTTGCAAACAATAATGTAAATAGGTATCTTCTCCCGATTCAGGTTTACTACTTAGATTTGCTTTGAGTGTTCATAAAAGTCATATAAGCTTAACGGTCAATTTGGGTAAAACAATAGATTGAATAAGACTGTTGTTAAAGAACTACTCGAATCATATCCTATGTTTGTGTTACTCAATCCCATCCAACATTAACGTTTCCAGATGAAAAGAAATCTAAAACAATCAAAGTGGAACAAGTGAATTGAAAGCAACACACATATTTTAGAGTTTTCAACTAACAAATAATGTACTCGGCTTAAACTACCGTGTTCAAACATTAACTCAACCACAAATCATCAAGAACAATCATAGTAATAAACCTTACTACCCAAAGAAGATTACTAGGAGATTAGGTAGACATGGTAATAAAGAACACCAAATCAAAATCAAAATTAAACATCATATCTAACGTTAAAGAATCAAACCGAATGATAAAATAAGATCTTGAGCCTTGAAATCGCCTTCGGAGCCTTTGGGAAGCCTTGGGGACGAAGGGGGCGACTATGGAGGTGTAGAATGGAAGATATACCCCAAAACCTAATTTTCGCGACTTATAAATGATTTCAGCGTGTCCAGTACCGTAGGTCATGTTTCTGCCGTAAGTTCGCCAGGGCCATTCTGTTTTCTTGAACTGATGCGCCGTAGGTCAGGTTTCCGCCGTACGTCATGGTCGACCAACTTTATCCGATTCTTGTTTTTCTTCATAACTTCTTCGTTCGAACTCCGTTTTCCTCCCCGTTTGCGGCCACATTCTCGTAATTGAATTATCTTTCATCTCATCTATCATGATCTTTGATTATCATCCATGTGCATTCTTCAAAACTCCTCAAATGATTGCGTTTAACCTACAAAACATCATATCATCGTAGTTAACTTGTTCAACACAATCTCTTACCTTGACCATATTAAATGCATTAAATTTAACCAATTAACCATGATAAACCTCATTCTAAACCACTAGCATCACGTCACAAAAGACACATTTTATATGGTAACATAAAGCTAGAAACTATTTTAAGTTTGCTAAACGGTTAGCGATGAAATCTTGTTTCTTGCGAAGCTAACTTCACAAAGCTTAAGATGGACTCAAGGCTGATGTGCAACTGCTAGACGAGAGGTAAAGCTAATGATCAAGTATGCAATCAATGACGTTACTACCAAGCTATAAAGGACATGGACGAGCTGTCAAACGACATGCATCGGAATCTGCTTGGCTTGGAAGCGAAAGTAGTTGATTGCCACAAAGCTATGATCATGATTAGAGGAAATGTTGTGAACCTTGCAACCAAGTCGAAGTCCCAAAACCATTATCATTATGGGCAAACGAGAAGCTCGGGCGGTTGATGACTTCATTTGGTAAATGAGTAATACCTAGAAGGGGTACAAATCTTTAATGACGCCAGAAAATCAAGACGACCATAATGTATGTAAAGGATACTACCACGTTATGGTGGAGATGTCAAAGCATGGACATTATGCAAGGTAGGTGCCCCATTAAAACTTGGGCTGAGTTCATCCAAGAACTCAAAAGACAGTTTTATTCGGTCAATGTTGAGCACGAATCAAGAAGTCGACTTCGGAAGCTCAAACAAACCGGTATTGGCAGTATCTGAAACGGTTGGCTTTCTTTTTTATGATTTTATATGAAGCGAGACAATAACGACTAAACTTATAGCACATAGCGCAAGAGAAAACAACTGTTGATGTTTACAATCTAGAACACAACACAACCTTTGAATTCTCATTAAATCTTTCAAAACAAAACAGAGTCAAACCTTTTGTATCTTTGGGAACTGAACATAAATCGACCGAGAACCGCGACCAATAGAACCCATAGAACTACTTCAAAAGGATTTATTCAGCCAAACTCTTCGCCTTGGGAGCACCCATCCTGTTTGTTAAGAAAAAGATGGAACAATGCGTATGTGCATTGATTATAAGGACTTGAATAAAGTCATATAAAGAATAAGTACCCCTTAGCAGCAAGGATCGATGATCTATTTGATCAATTGCAAGGAGCAAGTTATTTTTCAAAAATAGACTTACGATCTAGATTTCATCAGGTAAAGGTCAAGCCAGAAGATGTAGCTAAGACTGCTTTCAGACTAGGTACGATCATTATAAATTTTTGGTAATGCGTTTGGGCTTACCAACGCACCCGCATTATTCATGGACCTTATGAATAGAGTTTGTAAACCGTATCTCGATAAGTTCGTGATCGTATTTATCGATGACGTTCTGATCTACTCGAAGAACGAGGCAGATTATGAACAACACCTCAGAGCAATTCTTGAATTGCTTAAGAAAGAAAAAAATTATTCAAAGTTTTCCAAGTGTGAGTTTTTGATACGTGAAGTTCAATTCCTAGGCCATGTAATCAATGAACAAGGGATACAAGTTGATCTCGTGAAGGTTAAGGCTATCAAGAAATAGGAAGTGTCGAAGATTCCTACTGAAATCAGAAGATTTCTTGGGTTAGCAGGATACTATAGAAGATTTATTCAAGACTTCTCCAAGATTGTTATGTCATTAACAACGTCAACCCGGAAAGCCTCTAAGTTTAATTGGGGACCTAAACAAGAAGAAGCCTTTAACAAATTGAAAGCCTCTAAGTTGTGCAGTCCCCAATACTATCACTTTCTAATGGAACTGCAGATTTTGTTGTCTATTATGACACGTCTCATTATGGTATGGGATGTGTACTCATGCAAAGGGGTAAAGTAATTGCCTACACATCTCGACAATTAAAGAATCACGAACAAAACTACACAACCCATGATTTAGTACTTGGTGTTGTAGTGTTTGCACTAAAAATTTGGAGACATTATCTTTACAGAACAAGATATACTATTTATACTGGCCACAAAAGTTTAAAACACATATTTGAGCAGAAGAGCTTAATATGAGTCAAAGACGTTAGATGGAGTTATTAAGTGATTATGATTGTGAGATTCAATAGCATCCAGGTAAGGCTAATGTAGTAGCTGATGTATTAAGTAGAAAGGAGAAGCCCCAATGATCGTTGTCGAAGTACCGATCAAATAAGATGTAATTTGTGTACCTATTCACCTTAAACTAGTTAGGGTAAGTAGGGTTATCGATCCTCGTAGAATTAGTGGTCGGTGTATTGTAATTTAATTTGTACGATAATGATTGAATTGGTAAATTGCTAAACTATTGCCTCTTGGCTGCGAAAAGTGAAATTTGGAATGATTAACAAATTAACTAAGAAAATGACTTGCAAGCAATGAAATTGATTAGAAGACGATTATGAAAAAGGGTAATCCACCCTGAGATTCAGGTTCGGTTTTCGATCATTGTTTAGTTCAACTGAGTGGAATATCCTTTACGGGGATTCTATACGTATAATGATTAAGTGATAGTGATAACCAAGACTTAACGGGTCTTAGTACACAATAGCAATTGAATTAACAACCAAAACCTTGCAATCACACAACTTGCGCAAAATTATATGACATTCAAATCAGATTCACTAAAACAATCGTTTAAACAATCAAGACACAAGTTAAACTCAATAAAGAACTTAACGGGTTTTAAAGTTTAATCCTAACACAAATTGAACACGAACAAAAACTTAATAACACGAAATCTATTGCTCGAGGTAGATCACGCGGAGTTTAGCCTTGCATCTTCATGAATTCGACAACAAAATCGGATTGGAACATGAATTGATGGATTGGAATGAGTTGAAGAAGTGGAAGAAACCTCAAGAATCGTTAAAGTTCAACCATTTCTGCTCCTAATGCGAATTAGGGTTTTTAGAATTGATAACCCTGCTTAAATATGGTCAAAATCCGGAGAATTACGTTAAATCTAACCACACGACGTAAGTTACGTCCTTAGGGACGTAAATTACATCCTCCTCATGATATACGTGGTTAGTCTCTGTTTTACGTCCCAAAAATTGTCGTTTTTAGAAAAGACGCAACTTACTTTCTTTAGGACGTAAGTTACGTCGTATGCTCATTTTGCACCAATTTCTTCATTTTCTTCATCTCTTTTCATCCACATATCATCTAATCTTCATGCAACCCTTGCATACATCATTTAAGCTTCCTACACCTATAATGCAAACTTAATACAAAGTGATTACGCTCGATAGAAAAATCACGTTAAAAGCATACATTTAAACTCTTAAAACACATACAAAACATGAACGCATCACACCCCCACACTTATCATTTTCTTGCCCCCAAGCAAACTTGCTCATAACACTACAACTATCATTAGACAAATACGATCCAGCCATGTATTCGCCTTCTGTTAGCTAAGGTCCCAAGTCATACCCAACTCACAGTTTTCGTATATCAAGCTATAGCTTTGTAAGAAAAGATATTACTATTTGAAATATGATCTATCTAATCAAGCCCAACAAGCTTTCTATCTTCCCTGTGCATGTATTCACCTTTCACAAGTTTCACTCCTCTCGGTTTAGTATCTAGTCTAGCAAAAGGTCGGTGTAGTACTCTCAACCAAGAACAACTCATAATTACCGTAAGCTTGCATAATGATCGCAACTCCACCAATTAACACAAACCATGCACGCATCAAAAGGTCTTTGAAGGGTTGTAATGTAAAGCTTAGGATTTGGGTGAGGATAGAGAATTTGGAGGGCTAAAGGTGATGAATCCAAATTAGAATATTGAAACGTACTTGTAACATCTTGTATTTGTGGTGTTAATCAGTTCTTAATAAATAAATAACCACCATGATGACAATAGCCATGATAATTCTAATAATCATAATAATAATAAGAACAATAATAATAAAATAATAATAGTAATAATAATAATAGTAATTATAATAATAATACAATTAATAGTAATAATAATAATAATAATAACATTAATAATTATAACAATTTATAAAACTATTTAAACTTAATAATGTTAAAACTTAAAAATTAACTAAGTTTGGAGGGTTGTTTTTATAATTTTATAATTATAAATGAAAGATTTTACATAAAATGTCAAAAGTGTAAACAGGGACCATTAGTGTAAATTCTCAAACCCAACCCCACCCCCATCGTCCCTGTTTTTGCGCAGATTTTCATCCCCGATTCACGGCCAAAATTGCTCCACTATCGAGCACCAAACTGCATTAATAATTGAATTAATTTCACACGAACGATCCTATATCTATCCTTAATCGAATACTACTTCGAATTCCATCTGAAACGAACCTAAACACCTCCATTTATCACCACTTTCGACCGCAACCTACACCACACTCGAACACATCATTCGAGCTTTAATCTTCACAAATAACATAGGGCTTTGCATTAGGAACCTCATTCGAAGCTTTCCTAGAAGTTAATTTGATTATAGTCATCGATTTCATCTCGAACGATCTGCATTGAGCCGCGACCTGTTCATCGTCTTGTTCATCTCTAATTCACCATCATTTGGGTAATTACAACATGCGTTGTACTCGTTTAAACATGGGGAACAAAAGCCCCATGTTTCTAATCGCTAATCGAATCGATTTGATGCTCAATTGAATCGGGTTTCGATCTAGGGTTTATGAGGAAATTGGGGATTTCGTTATTTTGGGTTTAAAGACAATGGGGCCGGCTTATAACACGGCCGCGGCCCTGGTCTGATGGTTCCCCGTCCCCTTTCACACATTGAGGTCCCGGTTCGAACCCGGGCTCCCTCACCCATTTTTTAGGCTTTTTAGCCTTTAAATTAAATCCAGAAATTTTTTAAAATTATAAAAAAAATCAATTTATGAACTTATAAATTTTTTATAGATACTATATTATTTCTGCAAATTTATTTTATAAAATATCTTATTATTATTAAATATTTTAAACAGATAACACACTTAGTTTATTTTTCTTTTCATAAAATGGACTTTAAATAATGGTTTAAATCACTAAATAATTATTTGTTCAACATTTATCTATATATATTTTAAATGATGATTATTTATGAAATTATTATAAAATTTATTTCAAACTTATAAAATTACCAAAGATTTCTTTTGCGTTCCTTATTACTAAAATGTTTAATAATGTGCTTCATTCTTATAGAATCAAGAACGCAATCAATTATTTTATTTAATTGGTTAATAAAATCCCCAATTATCAAATTGAACCCTAGTACGCGTTGATTCGTAAAACTTGTTATTATTAAATTTAAACTTGTAAAATATATATTTAGGTACCTTGTGAAGGAATACCTTGGAACGACGTATATTGACCTTATTAATAATCATAATATACTTATTTGCCATGTGAGTTTTCCTTGTCCCTTTTTACTTTATTTCACACTATTTTGGGGTGAAACATGATACTTATACATCATACCCTTATAAACGTTTGAGACTTGTAAAGCACTTGTAATTCATCTTTATATATTTGTCATGGTTATTTGTGTGATGTAAGTGATTATATGAGATACATAGTTTGTTATAATCATTAATGTAACATCCCGTATTTTTTTATTATTTTTATTAGTTAAAAGTTAAATTTTAAAAATAATCAAGTTTAATATGTTGATGTTAAATAATTATAATAATAATAATAATAATAATAAAATAAAACAATAATAAAATATTAATAATGATAATAATGAAAACAATAATAATAATAATAATAGTAATAATATACTAATATAACAATTTATAAAAATTTATTAAAATGGATTTATAAGTCCAGGGGGGGATTTTGTAATTTCCAAAACTTGGTTTAAAACTTAAAACATAAAACAAACAATTAAGTAAACCTCAAGGACCATTCTGTAATCCCAAACCACCCACCCCATCCCGTCGACCATCCCCTCCGGCCAAAATTCCGGCGACGTCCGGCGACCCTCAACACCCAAATAAACGCGTATTAAGCCAAATTAAACATCCCGACACTATCATGCGCACGATTCGAGATTAACCCCACAAAATTAGGTTCAATGGAAGTGTGATCGGGTACCTAACCCACTTCGACCCACTCGACCGAATTTTCACCCACTACCGAGCACTAGACAGTATAATAATCAAATTAGATCGACTAAATTGAACTTTATCCACCTATAAATCGAATGCAACCTTCAATTCCATCTACAAACACATAAACATATCGATTTGATTAGTTCTCTCGGCCGCGACCTGTAGCTACTCGAACACCCCTGTTCGAACTTCAAAATCCGAAATTATTTGAGGGCTTTTGATCATTATGGATATTAGAAACTTCCTGTGAAGCTAATTTCATTATCATCAAAGTTTGCCACTGAAATCGATCCTTGCATAGTCGCGACTGATTCGTCAAGTGTTCATCATCGATTTGATTCAACAACAGGTAATTGAAACTACCTAAATGCTAGATTTCATGTGGGGATTGAAAGCCCTATGTTTGATTCCATAAACAATTGCGAATCGAGATTCAATTTGATGAATCTTTGAATTAGGGTTCTTGATTTGGGGATTCGTTCGGGTTTGTGTTTAAGAGATTTAAAAGCTGAATCTTACTGCGGCCACAGCCTTTGGTTTACTGGTTTGGTGCGAGTGTGGGCAGGGGAGAGGTCCCGGGTTCGACCCGGGCAGCCTCCTTTTTATTGTTTTTATTTTTTTTAAAAAGCTTTTTAAATACTATAAAAATATGGAAAAATTTCTAAAAATTATAAAATAATTTATTAAATTTCCCTCATTTTAAATCTTATAAAACAATTTTCTGTAAATTTATTTTATTTAAAAACTTTATAGATTTTTATAAAATATTATTTAAAAATATTAAAAATACTTATTTTATAAAATAAATTCTAAATCAAGTTAATTATGAAATAATCACGAAAATCATATAAATATTATTTATAATATTATAAATAATTATTTTTATAAAAATGGACACTTTATTATCTTTAGATACAAATTAATATATTTTATAAATCCACAAATTATTTATGAAATTGTGGGTTATTTCTTAAAATATATTTGAACCAAAGGTATAAATTAATACCTTATTATTAATCAAATACTATAAGTGTGAATATTCTTATTTATAAATATTATTGGATAATTATAAATTATATAATTAAACCACATCATTTTTAAAAGTATATAATACACTTATGAAACCCTCCTAATGGAATCAAAATGCAAATAAATACTTTGTAAACTTAATACCTATTAAAAACCCCATAATTCTAATCCTTGATTTAACGTTAATTTCAAACTTAATCTTGTAATATATATACACCTATTTGTGTGCGTGTTGCACGTCAAATCGAACCAACCCGAATCCGACTAAATATATCTATTCGTGTGGATACATATTAAAGACTTAGTTACAATTAATACATAGGTATTGATCGTGTTTGATCGTGCATTGCCTAATTCTTTGAATTTCTTGTTCATATACATTACATCAATTCAAGGTGAGTTTCCGTGGCCCCTTTTTATGCTTTTATAATTGTTTCAATGTTTTCAAACTTGGGGAAAAGTATGCTCACCCGTTTTCGATGCTGTACAATCTTACATACAATTTTCATACTTGGAATCAATGTGATACTATTCTTATATTCTAATACATACATGGTGTTATTCTACGATTCTTACAACCATTAATTCCGGGTTTGGGAACCAACGGATAGGTATTGGTAGTACTACTGGGTTGACACCCCACCCTTCGACGATTGGTTAACTTGTGAGTTACCAACACAGCTGCCAGCAATCAGGCCATGGGTGAATATATTCCGACGAATTTATATGCATAACTGTCATTAGGTTTGGTTGTCTTAAACATATGTTATTGGTTTTTGCTTACAGTATGATTCCATATCAAATTCTATACAGCATCAACAACATGTTTTCAATTTAAACCTGCGGAACTCACCAACATTATGTGTTGACATTTTTGAGCATATCTTTTCAGGTGAACATAATCAAAGAGATAGCTAGAGTTGATGCCTTAGCCGAGACCCTCAGGATTTCAATAAGTTTTGCATATGTAATATTGTCATTTGTTTCATATTTGAACATTGTGTGATTTGGATTGGAATCAATAAGACTATGATAGTTGTGGAACTGACTAACCACGACACAAGTCACCATTGTGTCGGGGGACGTCATGACACGAGATGTTTGCATGTATTATATCTCTGTATTTATGCCAAGTGTTATGACGATCCCGTCCGTCACATCCTCGTGTTTCCGCTACAAGCGGGGGTGTGACAGATTGGTATCAGAGCCTTGGTTATAGAGATTTAGGTGGAGAATTCGACCTAGACTATAACCTAAGAACCTTCATATAGAATGCATACTAGGGATTGTGTGCATTTGATTTTACCTAAATGTCTTTCATGATTTGTGTGACACATAGACACCTGTATTCTGGATTTCCTGGCAAAAGGCCCTCGGGCTAAGGCAAGCATATCGCATATATCTCATTACGAGACCTGGTATGCTTACCTGGGGATTTCTGGGATGAGTGATAAACTATGGTCAATACACAGGTCTACAAGGCAAATGGGTCGAATATATTAAGTCTATGAACTTAATATACAGGTATATTCCTATATACCTAATAATCTACAAGTATGTTCCTACATACCTGATTTTATACATGTACACGTGTTATCTAAACATCCCGGGAAGACATTATTACTCTTAGTCTTTCTCCATGGGATACTTTTATACTAAGAACTTTACGCTTGTATGCGCACAACATCATATTATTAGGGAACTTCGGTGATCACGCGTAGCGTCGATCTCGATATTGAATCCGACCCTATCATAGTTATGACTGAAATCCTGAAAGTATGACGGATATGCAGTTACCATTAGACTTAATGTGTTTATATGCTTATTTCTATTACATGCTATTATTGGAATACTGGCTCATGGACATAAGGACATTACATTATTTATGCTTGATGAATTTAGATAATACTATGATGTTAACTTGGGGTAAGTGGAGCTAGAGTGACCATGCAAGGTAAATTACCATTACGGGTGCACACGTAATTGCAATTCACCATGCATGAGAAGTCTGGTTAATCTTACCATGAGGTAACGATCATGAGTATCACACGCTATACCCTAGGGTGCTAGGGTCATAATTCTAGTAAGTCCTTGTTGAAGGCAATCAAACATTGTAAGTCCTTGTTGAAGGCAATCAAACATTGTAAGTCCTTGTTGAAGGCAATCAAACATTGTAAGTCCTTGTTGAAGGCAATCAAACATTATAAGTCCTTGTTAAAGGCAATTAAACATTATCATTTACTCAAGTCCTGTCCTACTTAGAGCCTTCATAGTATTTCCAATTATAATATTGACCTTATGAGAAATATCTCCACTTAGCGTTTCAGTAACCACTGATTAATGCTTAGAATGAAAGTGGAATACATAAATGTAGAGGAGTAATGATACTCTCTACACATACAAAACGTTATTCTTTAAATTATGCTAAGGATAAACGGATGTCACGTAACTGGTTTAGGCATCGTTCTAGGTATGCCACGGATGTGGTGGGAACGCTGCGGGGAACCCTATATATAAGCATCCTTGTATACCAAGAATGTGTTTAAACTGGGCTACGTGATGATCCTGATTGTTTGAGGCATGATGCTATTATGACTCTTAACTCTATGCTATGTTGCTACCTTATATGTTACTTGGTGGCTATACTCTATTATGTGCTAATACTTAATGCTAAGTGTTGTATGATGATTACTTGTGAATGCTATTGATCTTGGATGCTTTCGGCGGTGTGGTTCTTCTTTGTGGGTCTACTTTGTGGTTCTTCTTTGCCGAGCATCCATTACAACCATTAGTTCCAGTAATGGACCTAAGGATTGGTTTGGTTGTAATCTATACGTATGCGCTTTGTGGATCTTGCTACGTCATATAAACTTATACGTATGCGCTTTGTGGATCTTGCTACGTCATATAAACTTATACGTATGCGCTTTGTGGATCTTGCTACGTCATATAAACTTATACGTATGCGCTTTGTGGATCTTGCTACGTCATATAACTATACGTATGCGCTTTGTGGATCTTGCTACGTCACATTAAACTATTTACACTTTGGGAATGTTTTCCTTACAGCCATCAATTCCCGTGTGGAACCGATGCATAGGTTTGACTGTAGCCATTCATAACTGGTAAAACCGCCTATACATCAGTGTAGTTGCGGTGGCTCTTATTAAACTTATATTACGTTATTCTTTAGGATGATGCTAAGGAAAATTAAGATGTTATGTAACTAGTTTAAGTATATTTCAAAGTATATCGTGGATGTGGTGGGAACGCTGCGGGGAACCCTATATATAAACATCACCGGTATACTAAGAATGTGCTTAAACTAGGCTACATAATGATCTTAATGGACCGAAGCATGGGTTATTGGAACTTGATAAGTAAAACCATATGTGATTTTTTTTATACTTTGATTCCTATCAAAGCACACACAAATCTTAAATCATAGTCAAGGCATTGCGTGCCTAAATCAAATAATGAGCTTTGACTCGTTATTCGTGGTTTTCAAAATCTCATCAAAGTCTGTGTCACACCACCCAGAACATGCATGCTGTAGGTGGAATTCCTACATCTCGGATACTTTGTTAATTGAATATTTTATATTATAGGTGGTCACTCACCTCAATAATCGAATAAACTAATCATAACCTTGTTACCACTTAAGTACGCATATCTTCAATAAGGTTATGGCTGATCTCATATCTTGAGAAGTCCACGTATTCCCTTCGATTGTGAATCGAATGTTCACATCTCATTATAAAGTCGAATCATTCTTGTCCTTGATTTCGTCTTCCTGATTTAAATTATTCAAGATTTGAACATCATCCTAACAAACTCTACTATCTCAAACCTTGATCTTAAGCTTGTTAGCATGATCTTTTCTTTGTTACGCTGATGTAACTTGAAATTTTCCTAATTCCTATTGATATTAATTTCCTTTCATCGTAAAGTCAAACTTTATACTACTTGTACCGTGGGAATGCAAGAGTTTGCAAGTCAACCTATGACTAAGAACACTCGTATCTCCTAAATGATTCTATTTCATCAAAGCAGGGGAGATTCCCTTACTTTGATGATTCTCTATTTCGATAAATGGTTTCCCATTTGTTAGTTCTATAAATTTCATCCTCTGGATTGGGGTGACTTCCTTATCTTAAGGATTGCGTCAATTATTCTCATTGGAAATTACATTTCATAAATGACATGATCTCACCAAAATAGGATTGAAACCCGTATTTTGGTGGCAAATGTCAACCTTAGATTGTTTTCTAGTTATTATCAAGATAGGCATGAATCATTACCTCAAAGTCTTTAAGGAATATTTTTAATATCAACTCCGATTGTGATTGATAACCACCTTCCTTAAAACTACACTCGTGAAATCTTTCAACATCTTCAACCGTTAGACACCTAATGACAATCTTCACACGAAACTTAGGTTGAACTATTTGACCCTGCTTTTAACTAACCGTGCTGTAGATAAAGTTCTGAGCGCCAGAATATATAGGAAATGAAACATTTATAACATTTACCCTTATATAAGTTCTAATCTACCTAGAATCTATATGGGAATCACATGGTGACACTAGTCTTATCTCTAGTGAGACGTCACTCCTTTTACATTTCAAAAATTATGCAAATTGAATGGTTGCTTAGAATATACATGGCCTTTGAAGAATGATGCTTGTCCACTAGTGGGTACCACACTGAAATGGTAGAATGCCTAAACTCAAGTGTAAGGTAGTGAGGCTGCAATAGTCATGACTTGAGATAAGTTTAAAATCTTTGGCGAGTGAGTACTATTACCCAAGGAATGAAATGCAAAAGTTAAAATTGTAATACTGGAATCATGCTCTTTATACTGATGGAATCCATAAGTTGACAAAGCTAATGTCATACCTTGTAACATTTAGATCAAATAGAATTAAGTAGGACATTGGGAAGATCTGTGAATAGTAGGACAAAGTTGGAGATTAGAGCAGCAAACTAGTGGTGAAATAGACAAGAAGACTCAGATGTTATTATAGGCACATATCTTATCATCAATCAATACATATCTGTTGGATACTGGTAGAGGATAGTATTGATTCCTTCAATTCACTCCTTCATTTGTCATGAACCCCAGTTGCTTAGAAATTAGTTAGTCGGTGGAGATAGGAAACCCTCGACATGCGTAAGTTAAGATGTATAGAACTACCCGAAGACTGAGATTATTGTATACAGTATTGTTCTTAGAATAGGAAGGTTGGAAAGGAAATGACTGTTGTGTGTGACCTATCTTCTTCATTCCTACCGGTCATGGAAACTTTTTAGTTTTAACTTGGCCAGAATAAGTGCCTCTTATCTTAACTGTATGATGACAATTAGTGCATTATAAAATTCAATTCGACACATTATCTCACAACGTCGAGAAATTAAACTACATCTGTTTCAAATATTCGTATACCGAGGTATGATTTACATCAATCGTTATTCTAAATGGTTGATTCATTTTCTGTTTTAACAATATTCTTAACCATCCTTGTGAAACCATTCCAAGATCTTCGCATAGCGTATTATTCTTAGACCGATGGTTGGTCAAAGGAGAAATACATATTCACAAGATATGCGTTAAGGTCGTTTCATATGAGGACGTTTGGATTCTTAAATTCCAACGGTTAACCTTTCTTATTATTGCTGGTCTTTTAATGATTTCTAGACTTCACCTTACCACGAAATTATATTGTGGAAGTTGTGATTATAAGTCTAACATACCATGGTAACTCGTCATCGTGTTCTAACGTTCCATATGCCAAATCTCAAAAGAGTCTCGCGATTCTCTGGAAGAGTTCAGGTTGGCATACACTATGTAAAGAATTTTGTAGAAGATTCTATACAAATGAACAAAGCCGATACCTATTGTCAAAGTCCGCAGGAATCTAAACGTGGCCCAGATTTACATGGGAACGTGAGGACCAAAGGAAAACCAAGTACTCATGTCTGTTCGTTTCAGTCTCCTCGGGATTAAAATTTCGGGACGAAATTTCCTAAAGCAGGGAGACTGTAACATCCCGTATTTTTTTTATTATTTTTATTAGTTAAAAGTTAAATTTTAAAAATAATCAAGTTTTAATATGTTGATGTTAATAATTATAATAATAATAATAATAATAAATAAAACAATAATAAAAATATTATAATGATAATAATAAACAATATATAATATAATAATAATAGTAATAATATTACTAATAATAACAATTTATAAAAATTTATTAAAATGGATTTATAAGTCCAGGGGGGATTTTGTAATTTCCAAAACTTGGTTTAAAAACTTAAAACATAAAACAAACAATTAAGTAAACCTCAGGACCATTCTGTAAATCCCAAACCACCCACCCCATCCCGTCGACCATCCCCTCCGGCCAAATTCCGGCGACGTCCGGCGACCCTCACACCCAAAATAAACGCGTATTAAGCCAAATTAAACATCCCGACACTATCATGCGCACGATTCGAGATTAACCCCACAAAAATTAGGTTCAATGGAAGTGTGATCGGGTACCTAACCCACTTCGACCCACTCGACCGAATTTCACCCACTACCGAGCACTAGACAGTATAATAATCAAATTAGATCGACTAAATTGAACTTTATCCACCTATAAATCGAATGCAACCTTCAATTCCATCTACAAAAACACATAAACATATCGATTTGATTAGTTCTCTCGGCCGCGACCTGTAGCTACTCGAACACCCCTGTTCGAACTTCAAAATCCGAAATTATTTGAGGGCTTTTGATCATTATGGATATTAGAAACTTCCTGTGAAGCTAATTTCATTATCATCAAAGTTTGCCACTGAATCGATCCTTGCATAGTCGCGACTGATTCGTCAAGTGTTCATCATCGATTTGATTCACAACAGGTAATTGAAACTACCTAAATGCTAGATTTCATGTGGGATTGAAAGCCCTATGTTTGATTCCATAAACAATTGCGAATCGAGATTCAATTTGATGAATCTTTGAATTAGGGTTCTTGATTTGGGGATTCGTTCGGGTTTGTGTTTAGAGATTTAAAAGCTGAATCTTACTGCGGCCACGGCCTTTGTTTACTGGTTTGGTGCGAGTGTGGGCAGGGGAGAGGTCCCGGGTTCGACCCGGGCAGCCTCCTTTTTATTGTTTTATTTTTTTTAAAAAGCTTTTTAAATACTATAAAAATATGGAAAAATTTCTAAAAATTATAAAAATAAATTTATTAAATTTCCCTCATTTTAAATCTTATAAAACAATTTTCTGTAAATTTATTTTATTTAAAAACTTTAATAGATTTTTATAAATATTATTTAAAAATATTAAAAATACTTATTTTTATAAAATAAATTCTAAATCAAGTTAATTATGAAATAATCACGAAAATCATATAAATATTATTTATAAATATTATAAATAATTATTTTTATAAAAATGGACACTTTATTATCTTTAGATACAAATTAATATATTTTATAAATCCACAAATTATTTATGAAATTGTGGGTTATTTCTTATAAAATATTTGAACCAAAGGTATAAATTAATACCTTA
The DNA here is from genome assembly GCA_024085815.1 of Flaveria linearis. Lineage (NCBI taxonomy): Eukaryota > Viridiplantae > Streptophyta > Magnoliopsida > Asterales > Asteraceae > Flaveria > Flaveria linearis. The sequence goes on from CM044002.1 coordinate 3,590,878, forward strand.
TTATTAATCAAATACTATAAGTGTGAATATTCTTATTTATAAATATTATTGGATAATTATAAATTATATAATTAACCACATCATTTTTAAAAGTATATAAATACACTTATGAAACCCTCCTAATGGAATCAAAATGCAAATAAATACTTTGTAAACTTAATACCTATTAAAACCCCATATTCTAATCCTTGATTTAACGTTAATTTCAAACTTAATCTTGTAATATATATACACCTATTTGTGTGCGTGTTGCACGTCAAATCGAACCAACCCGAATCCGACTAAATATATCTATTCGTGTGGAATACATATTAAAGACTTAGTTACAATTAATATAGTATTGATCGTGTTTGATCGTGCATTGCCTAATTCTTTGAAGTTCTTGTTCATATACATTACATCAATTCAAGGTGAGTTTCCGTGGCCCCTTTTTATGCTTTTATAATTGTTTCAATGTTTTCAAACTTGGGGGAAAAGTATGCTCACCCGTTTTCGATGCTGTACAATCTTACATACAATTTTCATACTTGGAATCAATGTGATACTATTCTTATATTCTAATACATACATGGTGTTATTCTACGATTCTTACAACCATTAATTCCCGGGTTTGGGAACCAACGGATAGGTATTGGTAGTACTACTGGGTTGACACCCCCACCCTTCGACGATTGGTTAACTTGTGAGTTACCAACACAGCTGCCAGCAATCAGGCCAAGGGTGAATATATTCCGACGAATTTATATGCATAACTGTCATTAGGTTTGGTTGTCTTAAACACATGTTATGTGGTTTTTGCTTACAGTATGATTCCATATCAAATTCTATACAGCATCAACAACATGTTTCAATTTAAACCTGCGGAACTCACCAACATTATGTGTTGACATTTTTGAGCATATCTTTTCAGGTGAACATAATCAAAGAGGATAGCTAGAGTTGATGCCTTAGCCGAGACCCTCAGGATTTCAATAAGTTTTGCATATGTAATATTTGTCATTTGTTTCATATTTGAACATTGTGTGATTTGGATTGGAATCAATAAGACTATGATAGTTGTGGAACTGACTAACCACGACACAAGTCACCATTGTGTCGGGGGACGTCATGACACGAGATGTTTGCATGTATTATATCTCTGTATTTATGCCAAGTGTTATGACGATCCCGTCCGTCACATCCTCGTGTTTCCGCTACAAGCGGGGTGTGACAATTAACTATTGCTAGCCTGGCGACGTCTTAGGTCTTTGGGCCTGACAAGCCTATTTGGTGCTAAAGTCGATGAACTGCCGACTCCTAGGAGCCGTATGCTTGTGCACTAGGGAACCAAATACACTTAGCCAATCTTATATACTTGTAATCAAGTCGAGGTTTGATTGTAAAGATATGTGTTCTATAACCTTACTAGCTTATAACCTATGACATGAATTGCTACTTATAATCTTTTCATATTATGTATGAAAACTTAGGAAACTCACCAACTATTTTTAGTTGATCTTTTATTTTATCATGTTTCAGGTAACCCCCGAGTTTAGAGTGATCTTTTGAAGCTTGTAATAAAACTAGGACGTGGACCTAGTTAAATAAATAAAATGCTATGTTATGTTTAATTTATGTTTGAACTTATTGCGTATTGAGACTTATGTTTGTAATCACTTTTGAAACTATTAATTTGAATATTTACATTTAAACATAGCGTTATGTGGCTGTGAACAATCTTATCCCTCACACCTCGACGATTCCGCCGTTAAGGTTGGGGTGTGACAGATTGGTATCAGAGCCCATAACTATAGGAATTAGGTTATTAGAAATGGTGACCTAGACTATAGCATATGCATGAACCTTATAGAATTATATTTCTATCTTTTAAAGTATATGGTTTGCATGCTACATAATGCTATGTCTCCTTATGTGCAATTTGGTGCCTTAGCATAGGATTGCCTAAACATTTCTACATGTCTCCCAAAACTTATATTTGACTCTTTGACTCTCCCCGAACATGAAACCTCTTAATCTTATCCTCGACGACACGTGGAATCGTATACTTACACTTATGACTTGAATCTTTAGACGTTATGTCTAATCTATATAAATCTCATCAAGGTTTTGATTTCATGAACCTAAGAAATATTGTGTGACACATAGACACCTGTATCCTGAATTTCTGACAAAAAGCCTTCGGGCTAAGGTAAGCGTTTCGTATAAATCCTACGGGACCAGTTACGCTTACCTGGGATTTCTGGGATGAGTGATAAACTATGGTCAACACACACAAGTTTCTAAGGCAAATGGGTCAATTTACCTTGACGTGTCAACGTTTCTAAATGGTAATGCGTTACCGACTGGAAACATTCTGTATAATTCATGATTCTTACTTTAACTTTCTATCCTTATTGTCCTTTTACCCGTTCCTAATCCAATTCGTATTTTTCAGCATGTCTCGCCAACTCGGAAACCGAAGAAGATCCGATCGTAAGCTTGCCGCCATGATTACCCGGCAAATGGCTGCGGTCATCCCAAATATGATGGCTGAACTCAGCAGCACTATGATTGCCAACGTCGCAAACCACAACAACGGCCAAGGGGAAAACAGTGCAACCCAAGGCCGCAACAACCAAACTTGCACCTTCAAGCACTTTAGCTCTTGCAAGCCCACTAGTTTTAGTGGCAAGGAAGGAGCCACTGGTCTTCTTGAGTGGTTCGAAAGCATGGAGAACACTTTTGTCAATTGTGAGTGTCCTGAGACACTCAAAGTCCGTTATGCCACTAGTATGCTTCAACAAAGGGCACTTACCTGGCGGAATAGCGAGAAAAGAAACCGAGGGGCTGATGCTATTTTGCTACTCTCTTGGGATGAGTTCAAGAACATCACCATCGCGAAGTTCTGCCCGAGGAGTGAATTGTAAAAGTTGGAAGAAGAATTCTGGAACTTAAAGCAAGATGGTGGTGATCATTTGGCCTACTCAACTAGGCATCATGAGTTGAGTTTACTATTGCCCCATATGGTTGACACTGTCCCCCGCAACATTGAGAAGTTCATAAAGGGTGTACCACCCCAAATCCAAGATGCTGTGGTGGGTAGCCGACCCACGACCTTGGAGGAAGCCATCACTATCACCGCTCACTCACCGAGAACCACATACGAGCGAGCACCATGTCTGTGAAGGGTGCAAAGAAGGTGGAAAGGACGGCTACTGAGGTCGTTAAGGAGACTAAATCTGAACCGTCTAACAACAACAACAACAAGAAGCGCAAGTTCACACCGACACGCAACTATGCCGTGACTGCACCCAAACAACCCCAAAGACAACTTGTACATGTCGCTGCACCTGTGGCACAAGTGCCTGGGGCTAGGGCCTATGCTGGTCCTCAACCTATGTGCAACACGTGTAGATATCATCATCCGGGGAATCAACCATGCCGTATCTGTACCTTATGTGGTAAATAAGGTCACTGGGTGGCGATTTGTCACCGTGCGCCTAACAACGCCGCCATGGTCACAAACCGTGTTTGCTACAATTGTGGGGAACCTGGTCATTTCCGACCCCAGTGCCCTAGTCTTGTGGGTAATGTTCCACAAGCTCGTGGACGTACATTTAACATCAACGCGAACCAAGCTCAGGCGAACAATGATGTGGTGAACGGTACGTAAATTTCAACCCTATCACTTAGAATTTCCCTTAGATTCGTTGCTTATGTCATTAAGTGCCTATAAAACCTGAACAGGTATGTTTCTTATTAATAAGACGTATGCTTATGTTCTGTTTGATTCTGGAGCCGAAAAGAGTTTTGTTTTATTAGAATTTGAACCCATACTTGCTAAGTCACCTACGAAACTAGAAAGACCTCTTATCGTTGAAGTTGCCGATGGAGAGCCGATTACCATGAATGTCGTTATCCGTGATTGCATCCTAAGTCTTAAAGCGCACGATTTTCTTATCGATCTTGTACCGATGAAACTTGGTAGCTTTGACGTCATCATTGGTATGGATTGGTTAGCCAAACACCATGCCGAAATCGTTTGTTTCGAGAAGTGCATTCGTATACCGTTACCCTCTGGGGATACTTTGAAAGTGTTCGGTGAAAAATCTTCCAAAGGACTTAAACTCATGTCTTGCACTCAAGCCCGAAAGTGCTTAAGCAAGAAGTATATGGCCTTCTTAGCTTACGTGGTCAACACAAAAGTCAAAGGGAAAGAACTTGAGGATGTCCCTATTGTACGAGACTTTCCTGAAGTATTTCCCGATGACCTTAGTTGTTTACCTCCCGTACGTGAAGTCGAGTTTAAAATTGATTTGATACCGGGAGCAAACCCCGTGGCTAAGTCACCATATCGGCTAGCACCATCGGAAATGCAAGAACTCTCTAGTCAACTTCAGAATTGACTGATAAAGGTTTCATTCGCCCTAGTTCTTCTCCTTGGGGTGCACCTGTCTTATTTGTAAAGAAGAAAGATGGGTCATTCTGTATGTGTATCGATTACCGGGAGCTCAACAAGTTGACCATCAAGAACCGGTATCCTCTTCCTCGTATCGACGATCTGTTTGATCAACTTCAAGGAGCTGCTATATTCTCGAAAATTGATCTACGTTCTGGATATCATCAATTACGAGTCCATGATGATGACATCCCAAAGACCGCGTTCCGTACTCGTTATGGGCACTATGAGTTTACGGTGATGCCTTTTGGCTTAACTAATGCTCCTGCTGTTTTCATGGATCTCATGAATCGAGTATGCAAGCCTTATCTAGATAAGTTTGTGATCATCTTCATTGATGACATACTTATCTACTCCAAAACCAACGCCGAGCATGAACTGCATTTGCGACAAGTTCTTGAATTGTTGAAGAAAGAGCAATTGTACGCGAAGTTCTCAAAGTGTGATTTCTGGCTCGAGGAAGTTCAATTTCTAGGACACGTGGTGAATAGCCAAGGAATTCACGTTGACCCTGCAAAGGTGGAAGCTGTGAAGAATTGGTGTGTTCCCACGACTCCGACCGAGATTCGTTCTTTCCTTGGTCTTGTTGGTTATTACCGGCGATTCATCGCCAACTTTTCAAGAATCGCGAAGCCGCTCACTTCCTTAACACAAAAGAATAAACCATTCGAGTGGGGGCCCGAGCAAGAAGAAGCTTTTGAAGCATTAAAGCACAAACTGTGCAATGCTCCCATCTTGACCCTACCCGACGGAAACGATGATTTCACCGTATATTGTGATGCTTCAAAACAAGGCCTTGGTTGCGTTCTTATGCAACGAGGAAAGGTCATAGCTTATGCATCAAGACAATTGAAGGTTCACGAGGTGAATTACACAACACACGATCTAGAGCTTGGTGCTGTTGTTTTTTGCCTTGAAGATTTGGAGGCATTACCTTTATGGTACGAAATGTATAGTTTACACCGATCACAAAAGCCTTCAACACGTTTTTAATCAAAAAGATCTCAATATGAGACAACGTCGTTGGATTGAGTTGATTAATGATTATGACTGTGACATTCGTTACCACCCTGGGAAGGCAAATGTCGTAGCCGATGCACTGAGTCGTAAAGCCCATAACAAGATGACCTCATTCCAAGAAATCCGCGATCGACGACAATGGTTTGATACTTTGAGAGGATTCGATACTGAAATTCGATTAGATGTCAACACGGCTACCGTACTGCTACAAAATTTGAGAATAGATAGTGACATTGAGTCTAGTATCATGGAGGCTCAACAAATGATTCAACAAGAAGGAAGAATGAAGGATGAACTGGAGTATAACCTTCTAACTCAACTGGAGACGAAACCTAATGGGTTGATGTATTTTGCAAATCGAATTTGGGTTCCAAATCGTGATAATCTTCGTACCCTCGTCATGAACGAAGCTCATCAAACTCATTATTCTATTCATCCTGGCTCCGATAAGATGTACATGGACCTGCGTGGTCAATATTGGTGGCCTGGAATGAAGAAAGACATAGCGACTTATGTAGCTAAGTGTCTCACGTGTACGAAGGTTAAAGCTGAACATCAACGTCCAAGTGGGTTACTTGAACAACCCGAGATTCCTATGTGGAAGTGGGAACACATATCCATGGACTTCATAACTAAATTACCCCAACCTCTCGAGGACATGATAGCATATGGGTGATCGTTGACCGATTGACTAAATCGGCATATTTTATACCCATACGTGACACTTACAAGACATCAAGGTTGGCTCGGATATACATTGATGAGATTGTAAGTCGTCATGGGGTGCCTCTTCACATCATATCCGACCGTGACGCCCGTTTCACTTCACATTTTTAGATGTCTATGCAAGAACTCTTGGGTACACAACTAGATCTAAGCACGGCTTACCATCCTCAAACTGATGGTCAAACCGAGCGGACGATCCAAACCCTGGAGGATTTGCTACGCCTGTGTGTCCTTGACTTTGGTGGTGATTGGGATACGCATCTACCGCTTGCGGAGTTTTCGTATAACAATAGTTATCACTCGAGTATCAAGATGGCACCATTCGAAGCACTTTATGGTCGAAAATGTCGTTCACCGATCTGCTGGACCGACATTGGTGAAAACTTCATCACTGGTCCTGAACTCATACAAGAGACGACCGTAAAGTTTCTATCATCCGAAAGAACCTTGAAGTGGCAAGAAGTCGACAAAAGAGCTATGCTGATAAGCGACGTAAGCCATTGGAATTCCAAGTTGGGGAGATGGTTCTTCTTAAGGTTTCGCCATGGAAGGGTGCTGTTTGCTTTGGAAAGAAGGGAAAACTAACTCCAAGATTTATAGGACCTTTCAAAATTCTGAAAAGGATTGGGAAAGTGGCTTACAAACTGAAATTACCTTCCGACCTTAGTGGAGTTCATCCTGTGTTCCATGTCTCGAATTTGAGGAAGTGTCTGGCTGACGAAAGTCTGCTTGTCCCGTTGGATGACATCCAGATCGATGAGTCATTACACTTTGTCGAGAAACCCGTTGAAATCATGGATCGCATTATGAAGAAACTAGAACCACCACTACCCCAATCGTCAAGGTTCGTTGGGAAAATAAGCGTGGCACTGAATATGCTTGGGAACGCGAGGAGCACATGAAGAAGAAATACCCGTATTTATTTGCATAGTTTCGTTTTTAATTTCGGGACGAAATTCTTTTAAGTTGGGGAGACTGTAACATCCTGTATTCGTGGTGTTAATCAGCACTTAATAAATAAATAACCACCATGATGACAATAGCCATGATAATTCTAATAATCATAATAATAATAAGAACAATAATAATAAAATAATAATAGTAATAATATAATAGTAATTATAATAATAATACAATTAATAGTAATAATAATAATAATAATAACATTAATAATTATAACAATTTATAAAAACTATTTAAACTTAATAATGTTAAAACTTAAAAATTAACTAAATTTGGAGGGTTGTTTTTATAATTTTATAAATTATAAATGAAAGATTTTACATAAAATGTCAAAAGTGTAAACCACAGGGACCATTAGTGTAAATTCTCAAACCCAACCCCACCCCCCATCGTCCCTGTTTTTGCGCAGATTTTCATCCCCGATTCACGGCCAAAATTGCTCCACTATCGAGCACCAAACTGCATTAATAATTGAATTAATTTCACACGAACGATCCTATATCTATCCTTAATCGAATACTACTTCGAATTCCATCTGAAACGAACCTAAACACCTCCATTTATCACCACTTTCGACCGCAACCTACACCACACTCGAACAACATCATTCGAGCTTTAATCTTCACAATAACATAGGGCTTTGCATTAGGAACCTCATTCGAAGCTTTCCTAGAAGTTAATTTGATTATAGTCATCGATTTCATCTCGAACGATCTGCATTGAGCCGCGACCTGTTCATCGTCTTGTTCATCTCTAATTCACCATCATTTGGGTAATTACAACATGCGTTGTACTCGTTTAAACATGGGGAACAAAAGCCCCATGTTTCCAATCGCTAATCGAATCGATTTGATGCTCAATTGAATTGGGTTTCGATCTAGGGTTATGAGGAAATTGGGGATTTCGTTATTTTGGGTTTAAAGACAATGGGGCCGGCTTATAACACGGCCGCGGCCCTGGTCTGATGGTTCCCCGTCCCCTTTCACACATTGAGGTCCCGGGTTCGAACCCGGGCTCCCTCACCCATTTTTTTAGGCTTTTTAGCCTTTAAATTAAATCCAGAAATTTTTTAAAAATTATAAAAAAAATCAATTTATGAACTTATAAATTTTTTATAGATACTATATTATTTTCTGCAAATTTATTTTATAAAAATATCTTATTATTATTAAATATTTTAAACAGATAACACACTTAGTTTATTTTTCTTTTCATAAAATGGACTTTAAATAATGGTTTAAATCACTAAATAATTATTTGTTTAACATTTATCTATATATATATATATATATTTTTAAATGATGATTATTTAAGAAATTATTATAAAGTTATTTCAAACTTATAAAATTACCAAAGATTTCTTTTGCGTTCCTTATTACTAAAATGTTTAATAATGTGCTTCATTCTTATAGAATCAAGAACGCAATCAATTATTTTATTTAAATTGGTTAATAAAATCCCCAATTATCAAATTGAACCCTAGTACGCGTTGATTCGTAAAACTTGTTATTATTAAATTTAAACTTGTAAAATATATATTTAGGTACCTTGTGAAGGAATACCTTGGAACGACGTATATTGACCTTATTAATCATCATAATATACTTATTTGTCATGTGAGTTTTCCTTGCCTCTTTTTATTTTATTTCACACTATTTTGGGGTGAAACATGATACTTATACATCATACACTTATAAACGTTTGAGACTTGTAAAGCACTTGCAATTCATCTTTATATCTTTGTCATGGTTATTTGTGTGATGTAAGTGATTATATGAGATACATAGTTTGTTACAATCATTAACTATTGCTAGCCTGGCGACGTCTTAGATCTTTGGGCCTGACAAGCTTATTTGGTGCTAAAGTTGATGAACTGCCGACTCCTAGGAGCCGTATGCTTGTGCACTAGGGAACCAAATACACTTAGCCAATCTTATATACTTGTAATCAAGTCGAGGTTTGATTGTAAAGATATGTGTTCTATAACCTTACTAGCTTATAACCTATGACATGAATTGCTACTTATAATCTTTTCATATTATGTATGAAAACTTGGGAAACTCACCAACTATTTTTAGTTGACCTTTTATTTTTATCATGTTTCAGGTAACCCCCGAGTTTAGAGTGATCTTTTGAAGCTTGCAATAAAACTAGGACGTGAACCTAGTTAAATAAATAAAATGCTATGTTATGTTTGATTTATGTTTGAACTTATTGCGTATTTGAGACTTGTGTTTGTAATCACTTTTGAAACTATTAATTTGAATATTTACATTTAAACATAGCGTTATGTGGCTGTGAACAATCTTATCCCTCACACCTCGACGATTCCGCCGTCAAGGTTGGGGTGTGACAGTACTGAACAATAAAGCAACACTACACAATGAATTTGGGTAAACTTCACCCATATTCACAATTTATTATCATTGAAACATGACATTTATATTGTGGTCATTTTGACCCATTATTTACTCATTTTTTTTTCTTTGTTTTTTCGAATGATGATTATATCTAAACACTTCAATGCTTCTAACAATATTATATCAAAAGTTCAAGCAATACTTATCATACTTCATCACACAGGCTTAAAAAGTAAAAAGGTTTGAAAAGGCTAATGGGTTGATTCGGGTTTAAACAATTAAAGAGGTTAGGGGCTCAAACTGGCGACTAACGGATCATTTTAGGGTAGGATAATACAATTGAAAAAGGCTAATCAAACAAAGTTTATCATAATGCCTTAATCATATATGTGCACAGTTTGGTTCATGATCTCAAAACATATCAATTCTACAAGTTCTAGAATAATGCAATCGTTCTGGTACACACACATGAAAGGAAAATGAGCAAATAACCTACTGATGTTCTAAGCTCATGTATAGGTTCAATATGTTTTGTGCGTTGATGCTGAACGGGGTTCCCTGGCATATAAACAACACTAACATTGTCGGTGTAAACGATAGATGTACGGTGTGGCGGTGATCCAAGCTCGAGAAGGAGATTACGTAGCCAACATATTTCTGCTACCACATTTGCAATACCTCGATATTCTGCTTTAACACTTGATCGGGAAACAATGGTTTGGCGTTTCGATGACCATGAAATTAAGTTGTCACCTAAAAAGACACAGTAGCCTGAAGTGGATCGACGACTGTCGGACACCCTGCCCAATCGACATCGGTATAGGATACTAGCGAATTAAGTGGAGTGGGGTGTAGTAGAAGACCTATGTTTACGGTACCTTTGATGTACCGTATGATGTGTTTCAAGGCATGAAAATGACCGGTGCGTAGCGCATGCATGTGTATGCAAATTTGCTGAACCGCATAAGAAATGTCAGGACGGGTAAAAGTTAGATACTGCAAAGCGCCACAAGACTAATACTGTAAAGGACCATCTTGAAGATCACCAGAAGTAGAACTTAGGGGTTGTTTGATTACCCTGACTCAGTAAGATCTGACTGAGTCAGAAGCTGACCCAGTTAGAAGTTCTGACTGAGTTTGTATCTGACTGAAACTTAGCTGTTTGATTCAGTATCTGACTGACATTGTTGAATGATAAAAATAACCATATTGCCCCAAAGTTCTGACGAGTTTGCATTCAACACGCACGTCAACACCTTTAGTCTAAACTAAATGTTGGAGATTAACCTCTTTATGAATCTACTTTTCAAAAAGTAAAATTACAATCTCAAAAGAAAAAAAGCAAAATGTCATATTTCTGAATTAAACGTTTGCATACAACCTCTTTATAAATCTACTTTCCAAAACCACTCTCTTCATCCCCTTCACACCACCACCACCTAAAGCAAAATATCACCTCTTCATCCCCTTCACACCATCATCTAAGTACCCCATTCAACACACCATAAACACCATCAAAACCATCATCATCCTGATCTTCATCTTCTTCCCCTTTATTCTCTTCATCTTTTCATCCACGCGGCGGGAGAGATGGAGACGTGGGACAACAGGGAAGGGGAGGTGAAATTGGGGGCGAGAAGGGGAGATGGAGTCGGAAAGCAGTGGCGGAGTGGAGGCGTTGAACAACAGTTGCGAGAAGGGGAGGTGAAATTGGGGGAGAGAGGGTCGCGGAGGAGAGGGGCGCTGGAGGGAGAGGTGCTCCGGTTGGAGGGGTGCTCCTGTCGGCTGTCTCGGATAAGAGGGTCGCCGGTCGCGGAGGAGGGGGTCGCCGGTCGCGGAGGAGGGGGTCGCCGGTTGGAGGTGCTCCTGCCCCATTTTCTTCTCCAAGCCAATTGTCTGGTCGTTTTGGTTGTTGGTGGTCTTAGTCAGACCTTTCAAAATCTAGGTCTGGGTCAGCCGACCAGGACCCGGTCAGCTTGAGTTTCCGCATATCAAACAGGCTGACCGGCTGGGTCAGCTCGGTCAGCCGGAATCAAACACCCCCTTAACTTGCTAGCAGTGTCAACCGGTGTCTGAACAGGATTACAGTCTGACATATTGGCGCGAGTAATTATTTCCTGGGCATAACGATGCTGAGAGAGAAACATGCCAGCGGTAGATCGGATGACTGAGATACCCAAAAAATAAGAAAGAGGACCTAGGTCTTCGACGACAGAGGAAGGGCTACGACGGCAAAGGAGGGGCTGTGAAATAGGGTTTCAACAAACCTGGACCTCTAATACCATGATAGAATGCAAATGTTTGCCTCTGCCATTCTCATTAAGCTTCAATATATAAGTACAATATTTACTGTTTTGACCTTTGACTATTACAATATGATATTTACAATATACTAGTCTAATAGAAACAAAACAATAACTCGGATGAATCTTAGAATCGTGATAACCACTATCAGATTAAACCAATTAAGGGTACGCTCAGTATTTAATTGGATTGGACTAAGATTCTTGAAAACTTGAATTTGAAAGTTGCGAGGGACAACCATACCAACAATTTTCTTTCTTCCTTGCGATGACCTAATTATTTTTCTGTTCCTTTTTGTTGACCCAAAACTTCTGTACAACCAAAAACCGTTCCATCTAAACGAATCCATTAATGGATCAATTTAATAACCCATGTACATTTCAAATAAATGAAGCCCACTTATTTAATAATTAAGGCCCAAGTATTTAATATATATATGGTCCAACAAAATTACTAAACATTAATTAAAATAAACGAGCATGCAATCCCGCTTCTTTAAACTTGTTTATAAATAATAATATTTATAAGATCATCAAGTTAACCTAATAACACTAAGTGAGTCAAATGTTTACCACAATGGATATTTGGGTGGTGGGTTTCACTTGGAATGGTGGGCGAGTCGGGTCACCAGCGCTGTCTGTGTTCGCGGGCATGGGTGACCTTTGCCAATGGGTTTACCCCGGTGACCGGGTTTAAAATAATTATTATTATTAACAGGTTTTCAGATTTTAAATATTAAATTAAGTAGGCATTATTTATTTCCAGGGTGTTTGTTACGATTCGTAAAATCTGAAACAATCTGGGAAAATATTTGACCATAAATAAAGCAAGATAACCGTTGCACAAAATCCTCCGAGATAAGCCACACAATGAGAACGAGCGGAGTCTTTTCCCGCAAGTTCCGCGGTTCTCATAATCAACTTCAACTATATATACATATCGTTCTACCGTAAAATACAGAGCAAGCCCCCTCCCCCAACACCAAACCCCCCCCCCCCCCCCAACACACACACACACACACGCACAAAGAAGAAGAAGAAGAAGAAGACGAGCGAGAGAGACGGTTATGGCGATACTACTCGTTAACATTGTGATTCAGTGTGAGTAAACAGCCATCAATTTTCTCTTCTTCTCGACGTTCTAACACTGTGTAGTCGCAGATCGATCGCTAGCATTTTCATTTGGGGCTTATGGAGACTAAACCCTAGGCCTAGGTCTTCTTCTAACCGGCTTGAATGTCTATCATGGACGACCTAACGCCACAACGACTTTCAAACCTCGACGATCTACCGTCCTCATGGAATCGCAGGACTGCACTGCTCGTATTTCTCTTCTATTTCAAATGAAATATGATTTACACTTCTTATTTCAATCTTCCAGTTGTTGATTTTTCAGGGTTAAATTGCCAATCAAGGTGTCAATTTCGGTAGCCTATAATTGTAATCTTCACAGGCTAGCAATTCCTCCCCTTCGTTTCACCTGTTAAGGTGCGTTGTCTCATGTTGTGGTTAAATGCTTTCAACCTATTGCTGTTAGATTGTTGCCACTTTCTGATTTCTTTTAATTGTAGTTGAATTATACATGGTACTTGCGGAATTATTGATTGGAAGAGGACTTTTACTTGTTAGCAATGTTTATGGTTATCACTTTATTACTGCAACTTTCTACATTTGATTACATTGTAATAATAGTTATAAACACATGATACAAAATATATGCTTTCAGATACGCTGGTTAAGTCAAGATGCTGCTGGAACTCAATTAGACTGTGATGTCCTACTGGTTAGTTTCTTTGGCATTATGCTTTGTTATAACCACATATAACTTTTAGTAGCTTTTTTTTATCAGTGATTACATGAGTATACTTAATGATTTAGTTTATAGAGTTCTGAAGATTTTATTTTTGTGGAATTGTTGTGGAAATTGTTATACAACAATGCTTGTGGGAGTGTCTCTTCCTTACAGGTGAAATGTTTTCTACTTTCTAATTGTACACTCTTTTAATCCATTTATTAACTGATTTTCTTTCTGTATTTCCAAAAGCTTCGTCAACATCAGCTGAAAATCCATTGAAGCTGGATGAAAGGCGCTTAATGCAAAAGTATATTCTAAATCCATCAAAAATGGATTCAAACCCTAATTACTTGGGTTTAGGTGGGTCCACTAATGCGGTATTACACTTGAGTGGAGTAGCGAGGTAAGCAACACTTGGGCTCGGATTTTTCGTCACGTGATCTTAAAATTGTTTTATTTTTTTTTTGTGTGTGTTTGAACCCTAAATTGTAGGGAAAATGTCAACAGCAAAAAAGTTATTTTGGACTTGGTTTTAACAAACACAAACTTCTTTATTGCATCCTTAAGACTCTATTTTATTAAAACCGAACAAATAGGCTCTTCCTATCGATACGATTAAGCCCCTTAACTTTATATATAAAGACTTTCTTCTTTTTACATGTTTAGGACTTGCTGATGCAAGAATAAAGTCCATGGATTTGCATGTAAATTTAGTGAGGTTTGTGATTTTCAGGCATTTGACCTATGGATAAAAACTAAAAATTGTTATGCGATGCGTCATTTGAGAAAAGTTTGTTATGGTAGTGCATATCTAAGTGGGAAATGTTGTATGATTGGACTTGTGTGATGCTACAAAGTTACAATTTGAGCCTGGTCGGTTTTCAAATTGGGTTTCAATAGCCTGAATTAAACCCAAATTAGTCACAAAGAAAGGTGCACATCATATTGGTGTTGGCTTAAATTACAACTTTCCGAGTACCCTATCACAAGGTATGGTATATCTCAATACCCTTAGGCTACTTAGCTTCTCTAATGAGTACATGACGTCCAAAGACAACTTTGATATCTTTTAAGTGCAGAATAGTTTGCTTGGCGGATGCCTATTACAAAATCCCACTAAATCGAGTGGTGATGGTATATTATCTCTATCTTAACTTGTGCAGCGTTCGTCTTACAATAGTCACCTTTTTATCATCAGGGTCAAGGTGGCAAAATGGACAGGTCAGTGTGTTTAGTTAAGAGGATCAGGTTGACTTTAAAGTTGTTTAAAAATTTATCTTTTTAATAAGCATTAATTACATCAAATATGACTAATTTGTTGTATTTTTGAGAGAAGGTATGGAGCTCCATTTGATTATCCACACGTTTTAATCGTTGGCTATAAGTTTACAGAAAAGGATGGAGACTGTGGATTTGCTTGGTTCCCTACGTTTGGATTGAAAGCTTGCAAGAACACATATGACCATGCTCGTTATTGCTTGTAAACTTTAACCTCTTACATAGTAGTTACAAACATTTAACACATAAATGGGCTGGGAATCTGAAATTTCTTAATTCATTTGTTTTTCATGGCTATAGTTTCAAGAAAACATAATGTGGGTTCTTAGGCTTCAGCCAAGGGAGGTCATGGAGTCATTTGGGTTTGAATAAAATTAACTCTTAATGCAATGCATTTGTTTATCCTTTAGCTTTCGACATTTAGTAGATACATTTAGTAGATACAGTTAAAAGTTGTTCATCTGTACAGTGTTTGAAATCTCTGTATGTTAGCGTGAAGGGTGTGATTTATCATTTTCATGGAAACCAGTATTCGCACGATTGAGATTCGGTATGTATTTTATGAATCTTTTTATGGATTAGAAGTTTATTTTCTAGGTGTATAGTTTCTTATTTTTAATCACTATTCTAATTGTTTTCTCTAGGTATTGGTAAGCCTCCTGGTCAAACGGAACCCGAAGCCTCATTGCTTCAGAAGTTGAATGCAACATCTCAAAAAAGAGTAAGACGTTATGCCATTTATCTAAATCTCATTTCTACCTGCGTCAATTATGTGTTTCTACATCTGCATATTTTAATAAAAGGGCATTTTCTTGTTCTTCATGAGAATTGCTCAGTATGTTTTTAAACATTTTTATTATTTGGATCCACAAGTTTGATTTTGCATTGAAAGAACATGTGACAAAGGGTGTGGAAGAGAGTCTGGAGGATCCAATACAGGCCAGAATTACAAACACATTAAAGTTTCTGATATGTTGCTATGGGACTAGGAGGCCTTGAATAGTTGATGTGCTCTTCATCCATGTTCCTGTAAGTTGTACTCCATATATGATCATGCACATGAATCTCTGTAGTTTTGAACTCTGGGGGTTGAGTGTTGAAATGATGTCCCTTGTGTTAAATTGCTCAAATAAGCAATAAATTAGAGAGGAATAAATTTAGCAACTAAATGAGAAGTATAGTTAATATGGTTAACACTTTATTATTGCAACTTTGTAGATTTGATTACAATGCAAGAATAGTTATATTACAACGATTAAATAGCCAACACATGCACACCATGTTTATGTTGACAAGCTAAAGAGAATGGGATGGGTAGATGTGTGTGTATTTCAGGATTTGACATTTCAAGAGCAAAATGGATGAAAAAGGGCCACGAATGCATAAGGAAGATGAGTTGTTATTTAGTTATTTTATTAGAGAAGAAGGGCGGTGGTGGTCATTACCCTAGAAGGTAGAGCTCTTCTGCTGTGGAAAGAGTAGTCACCTTGTTTGTAAGATCTCCACTTGTTTTCTTGTTAAAAGATATAATATATTATATGTTCTAACTTCTAAGCACGCCTTACACGTTATTGCAGCAGTATTCATTTGAAACCCTTATACTTAGCATTTGGTTTCTTGATACAATACATGCTGTAAAAAGTTGCAAATCAGATCCATCTGTTGGATGATAAAATAGAAGTTTGATTCTAAATTTTTCTTCATTTAATGTTCTTTTTACTCTTTTTATATTGTCCCCATATGGTTTCAGATATGCTTGTTAAGTCAAGATGCTGCTGAAACTCAATTTGACTGTGATGTCCCTACTGGTTAGTCAGTTCTTTTCCATTATGCTTTGTCATAACCACATATATTTTAGTAGGTTTTTTTTTATCAGTGATTACATGAGTATACTTTGTGAATTAGTTACAGAGTTCTGAAGATTTGAATTATTGTTGTGGAAAGTGTTATACAACAAACCTACAATGCTTATGGGAATGTCTCTTCTTACAGGTGAGATCCTTTCTACTTGCAATTGCACACTCTTCTAATCCATTTATTAACTGATTTTTTTTCTGCGTTCAAGAAGCTTCATCAACACCAGCTGAAAATTCATTAAAGTATATTCAAGATCTATTAAAAATGGAATTAAAAGCATAATTACTCCTAAGTAATTGCTGTAATGCAATATGCTGCTGAGTTCTGTCAATGGGAATGTCTCTTCCTTACAGGTGTGATCTTTCTACTTTATATTAGCACCCTCTTTATTTCCATTTACCAAGTCATTTCTGTGTTGACAAAAGCTCATCAACACCAGCTGAAGATCCATTGAAGCTGGAGCCCAAAAGTATATTCTAGATCTTTATTTAAAAATGGACCTATAAATCATAATTATTCCTAATACATTGCTGTAATGCAATGGTTGCGATTGTGGCTTTAGGTGGGTCAACTAATGAGGTATTACACTTGAGTGGAATAGCGAGGTAAGCAACACTTGGTTTTTGATTTTTTCGTCACGTGATCTTAAATTTGTTTGCTTTGTGTTTTGAACCTTAAAAAATGGGGAAAATGTCAACATCAAAAATTTAATTTGTCGATTGGATATATTCGAGTATACATTTAACTTACACAAATGTGTAAAAAAACGAAAAGGTCCTTCCATCAAAATGGGACTTGGTTTTAATATACACAAATTCCTTTATTGCATCATTAACTCTTTAATTTTTAAAAACTGAACAAATAGGCCCTTCCTATTAGTATGATTAAGTCCCATTTTTCTATGGAATGACCTTTTCGTTTTTTTACACATTTAGGGACTTGCTTATGCAAAACTGATATCAATGGACTTGCATGTAAATTTAGTGGTTTTATGAATTCTAGGCATTTTACCTATAACTAAAAATTAGAAATTGTTATGTAATGTGTCACTTGAGAAAAGTTTGTCATGATATTGCATCATCTCGTGGGAAAGGTCATATGATTGGACTTGTATGATGCTACACTTTTACAAATTGGGCCTAGTCGGGTTTTCAAATTGGGTTTCAATAACATGAATTGAAACCATATTAGTCACAAAGAAAGATGCACTTCATATGGTAACTTAAAACTGGAAACTGAAATCCATGGACTTGCATGCAACGTAGTGAGTTTTATGATTTCCAGGCATTTGACATACAAATAAAATTTAAAAATTGTAATGCAATGTGTGATTTGAGAAAAGTTTGTCATGGTAGTGCCTTTCTAAGTGGGAAATGTTGTATGATTGGACTTGTGTGATGCTATAATTTTACAATTTGGCCCTAGTCGGGTTTCAAATGGGGTTAAATTTGACTTATACCCAAATTCATCACAAAGAAAGACGCCCTTTATATGGCAACAAAGCCATGATCACGACCGGAGAAAATGTCGTGAACTTTGCACTTCCTTTGGGGAATGGAGCAGCACCTAG
Organism: Flaveria linearis; assembly: GCA_024085815.1. Lineage (NCBI taxonomy): Eukaryota > Viridiplantae > Streptophyta > Magnoliopsida > Asterales > Asteraceae > Flaveria > Flaveria linearis. The sequence goes on from CM044002.1 coordinate 3,609,188, forward strand.
GAGGGGTATAAATCTTTAATGACGCCACAAAAATCAAGACGACCACAATGTATTCAAAGGATGTTATGGTGGAGACATCAAAGCATGGACATTGAGGTAGGTGCACCGTCAAAACTTGGGCTGAGTTCATTCAAGAACTCAAAAGACAGTTTCATTCGATAAATGTTGAGCACGAAGCAAGGTCGACTTCAAAAGCTCAAACAAACTGGGACAATCAAGGACTATGTTAAAGGACAATCATGATCGGAAGGTGGAAACAAGGAAGCCACCACGATACGACAAAGAAAAGCGTACTCCAAAGTCCCGCTTCGTATGTGATGGACCATAATGCTCGGGATTGCCCCGAAAAACAAAGTTTACAAGCCATGGTGGCCAGAACTGATGATGCATCCCATAAAGACAGAGGTTCATCTCGGGGCAATGCAATTAAAAGTACTAAATGCTTTAACGCATATGAGGGAAAGCCGTTAAAATGGTTAAGTCCTGCCCGATAGCGAACAAGGGCAACATCACGGACACGGAGGCGAAAGGACTTCTGTTTGTGAACGTAGAAGTGAATGGACGAGTTGCAAAGGTACTGATCGATACCGGAGCAGGTCATAACTTCATCAGACAAGAGGGATATACCACCGGTATCACCACTCGATTTAGAGCGATTTTGTAATATGCGGCCACCAAGCTAACTTCTATGCCCTCAAAAGATGGTTAAAACAACAAAGTTCTCTTTGGTTGTCACGTACTCCTGAGAGAAGCTAAGTAGCCCAACTTGTCAAAAATACAACAATTAGAATGAGAGCAACATGCGTTGTGTTTATACAAAGAAATCATTGAGATATATAATAAAACCTTATGTCTGGTTCATTTGATTTTTCTCCAGGACTGCCATGTGAACAACCATGGCCTCGATGATTGAGAAGACATGAATTGAAGGAGTCTAAACTTTGCCAAGTAGTAAAAGTCATCTTCCACTCAATAATCCCCCAAGTATCAGGGATAATTAACTACATTTTTAAAAGAATCTTTTAATCAGATTGTTTCAGATCTCCTCGCCTAACGGAAAACAATAATGTGATATTTACTTTTTAAAATCTCATAAATAATTAATCAAATAGTGCATCGGCAAGTGGCTTTGGGTAGTCTGGGTATTCTAACAAAACCTCTGCTGGCGATTCAGATGGTAAAAGCCAAGGAATATGAGTGGATAGTTGATGTTTAAAAGGGAGATGGTTGGGAAAAAAACCTTAGATGGTTGGGTTGTGTCCCTAGCTACCAATATATTATACGCGACTATGGTTTTAGGATGCGCATTGTGAGCTTTGTAGAAACAAACTTTATATCAAAATGTATGTAAGATGATCATGCCGCAACAGTGTATTCAGAATTTTCAAAAACATTACTATTTTGTGAAACAAATCTATAATATTATATTTCACCCGGATCAATTTTGAATAAAACTTAGGACTGAAGTAAATAAAAATAGAATGTTCTAATGGTATTCGAAATTTAAAAAAGCATTAGATTTTTCAAGTTATAACAAACAATAAAAAATAATTATAATGATAAAACAATAATTTACGTTTGAAACTCATCAATCGAGCTTAGGGAAGATGTGTCATGCATGTGAGTTCTATATCATGCACAAGCACTTGGATTTTTAGATTATAGTTGGGAGCAAAAGGAGTGAGGGAACACACGTGTGAAAGAGTAGATTGTAATTTCCAATACACCATAGAGGTTTTGAGGTTTTGGCCAAGACCATTCACATCGAAATTAATATATTTTTTAATTAATTCTTACTTTTTATATTCATATCATTACTTTTTTTCTCCTTTCTACTCACAACTAATTTCAAAAATATTTAAATTTATAGTGGTAAACATTGTTTCTGCCAAATATACAAATGACTTTAACATTTTCTTTCTCATCCACTCACAATCGTCTTCTTTAATATAGAGCACACACTCAAAGAAAAATAACAATTAATAAAAAATAGAGTAAATCTCGGTTTTGGTCCGTGTTTTACAAATTGACTCCACTTGAATACCAACGTTTATTTTGTCTCTATTTGAGTACCAAAGTTTAAAAAAGTTGTCTGTTTCAGTCCTTTTGACTAACGGTGTTAACTTTTTTCCGTTAAGTGATTGTCAATTTACTAAAATACCCCTCATTCAAAACACCATCTTCTTCTTCTAAACCTCTCAAACACCACACACCACCACCCCTAACCTTTCAAACAAACCCCACCACCACCGGAGCCATCATCATCGGCGCCGGCCTCTCCAGCCTAGCCGCCGCCGTCCGCCTCCACTCCCACAACATCCCTTACTCCTCCTCGAAGCCTCCGCCGTCCGCACCCAGATCGCCACCACCTCCAATGATCGCATCCACCACCGTCACGCACTGTCACCACCTATAACCCACCAACCACCACCAAATCCGGCCACCACCATCGAGAACTCGCAAACAGATGATCGGTGGCGGAATCTCCGACGTTGCCGGGTCCAGCGCTACCGGAAGAAAGACCTGCATACGTTTCAAATAAAGCCTGTATTTTTGCAGATGGCTAGCAACGTTTCTCGGGTCAACCCGTCCACTTTGAGATAAGGGCATAAGGTCCTCCGGCGATTTGGGTTTAGGTTGTTTGAAGGTCGACCGAAGATGACGTTGTCGGTCGGTTGAAGGTGATTTGGTGGTACAAGGGTTCAAATTCGAATTTGGGGGATTAGGTTGTGGTTGGAGATTAGGTGGTTGAGGTCAATTTTGGGGGTTCAGTCGATAGGGAATAAGTTGTGGTCGATGGTGGGTGATCGATCGACAGGGGATGGTGTTGTTTGAAGCTGTTGCGGTCGATTTGTTGTTGACACCAACTATGTGGTGTTTTTGGTTGTCTGCTGTGTATCAAGTCGTCTGTGTCCACTGTCGGTTTGAATTGTTTATCCGCCGTGGAATCAAAAGTGTCCACTGTGAACCAAATTGTTTGTGTCTGCTGTGGATTTGAGGTTCAATTCATCCTCTGTATGATTGGTAAACCGTCAGTGTGGGTTTGTTTCTTGTTCGATGTGGTAACAACTTTTTTATTTTTGCAGATTGCGAGATCAGGGGTGATTAGGGTTTGAGATAAGGGCATAAGGTCCTCCGGCGACGGCAGCTCATCCTCCCACTTTGAGAACCAATTGGACTGATCATCTTCTTCCCTCATTTCTATAATCGGATTGAAGACCTGATTAATTGTTTGCTGATGGAGATCAGAAGTTGTTGTTGTTGTCGCAGATGTTGGATCAAAGGAAGGCTCTCAATCTAGAAAGATTCGAGTTTTTACTTGTTAGAAGAGAGAGAGAGAGAGAGAGAGAGAGAGTACGGCGGCGGCTAGGCCGGAGAGGCCGCCGATGATGATGGCTCCGGTGGTGGTGGGGTTTGTTTGAGAGGTTAGGGGTGGTGGTGTGTGGTGTGTAGTGGAGATAGGTGATATTTTTAGCCCTTAGGGGTATTTTGGTCTTTTTAAAAAAATCTAACAGAAAATGTTAACACAGTTAGTCAAAAGGACTGAAACAGACAACTTTTTTAAACTTTGGTACTCAAATGGAGGCAAAATAAACGTTGGTACTCAAGTGGAGTCAATTTGCAAAACACAGGGACCAAAACCGAGATTTACTCTAAAAAATAAGATGTGAATGCCCTAAAAAAACCATACCGATGCCCCTAATAGAATGCCTATACATTTGATTACATGTACAATAATACCATTGTGTAATAGATACATGTACCAAAAGCTTACCTCTTTCATTTTTCATCAATGATCCTTAGCCCGACTGGTTAAAGTAAAGTACTCATGATATGTAAATAAGGAGGAGGTCATGGGTTCAAGTCTCACCTGAGCAAAATGCTTAGAATTAAGCTAGGGAATTTTCTCAACAATGAGTTTCCTTCTAAGAGGATTGGGGGTGCGGTCCCGGCTGGGATACGGAGATCTATCATCCGAATCAGGTTCGTACATTTGACGCGGGTTTGGTTTTCAGTCAAAGGAAGTTAACCTTAGGAAAAGCCAAGTGGCTACTCCTCTTAAAACACAGGATTCGACACAGACGTGGTATGCTCTCAATTTGATAGAAATTTCAAGAAAAAAACTAAATTATTTTCAAGCAAAAATTTTAGTTAGATAAATTTACTTGTATTTTAGATTAATTTTATAATACATTAGTATTATTGTCATCATAATAATTACATAGTATTAGTTGCATCCAGACTATTAGTTAAAACACAGGATTCGGCCCTTTCTCTTTGTACTCTTCACTGAGCCAATGTGGGACTGTCAGTTACTCTTTCACTTCAATTGTCATCTCTAAAAAATTATGTTCCATAGCTAATGCGGGCTGATATATAATAAAACTAGCCTTTAAAGATCATAAACTAATGCTGATTAATGTCTGTTTTATTGCCAAGATCAACCCCTCCCAGATCCTGCTTTTTAGTGGGATACAATGGGTATGTTTGTTTGTTTGTTTGTATTGTCAAGATCAAAATGTGTCCATCATTTGATCAACACTTAATCACCATTCCAAATCTTCCTGAAACTTACTGTTTCAAACTCAACAATGCGTTATAGTATTTGTGCTTTGATTTTCTAAGAACATTTATCTACATGACTAATTCCATAAAGGTTTAACTTAACTGACAGCCTGCTCATTATTATAACTTGTCTTGATTGGTTGCATGCCCAAGTTATTGAAAGGGACTGTCAGAAACTACATGGGGTTCATATTGCCTTCTTTAGGTCTGTTTGTAAGTGCTAGAGAAAACCAAACATGGTACAAGAAAAAACAAAACATACCTATTTGATTTATATAAGCAACTTGAAGAAGCAATTTGTCTCCAGATGTGTAAGGAAGACGTGCAGGTTCGAAAGATCACACCTGCATGTGAAGTAGGGACATAATCATAAGGGTGCAATAGATACAGAAAGTTTCTTGATAATTTTGTTCAAGTTCTAGTGTTGACTTGATTAAAACGAATCTAGTGAATCCATTACAAGATTGTTATGATTGAATATAATAGATCAAGTGCATAACCGGTGCTTGACTTAACTCCCGCTTTACATAGGGGCCGGGGAGGAGCTGGATCGCATCGTGATGTGATGATCGTAGCCTTTGTGCAAGAGGTTGATTCCCACAAAGTGTAGAGTTAAAAAATCTATTAGCCTACCTGCATTTCAAATGATAATGTGATCAGTGAATTAAAAAAGTTCAATCTTGGTAGCCAATTTTAATTTCCCTGACCGTGTTCAACAGGCTTTATTGATCTCTATGTGCAAGTTTACGTGAAACAAATACAAGTAGAAACATATTCTAAGTAGAAATAACCTGCTTTATATATATGTTTTGCATGTATAATTAGGTCATGTAATGATATTAACATTCCCATAGAAATGGAATATGAAAAAGTAGTAAAAGTCTTTATAAGATGTAAGAAGCAATCTCTATCTATACTATATATAAAGCATATGAAAGGGGTATTTTAAGATACCAAAAACTTAAGAACACTTACTATATTCAATGCATAAAATACAACCATTTTTAAGGGTAAAATAGTATTTATAACATCATTTACACATTACCCTTTATAATTAGTTACACAATAACCTTACACTTACTAATATTTGCAAAAAATTTTATATTATCTACCCATACACCAAAAAAACTTAATATGTTTTAAGATTTCAGCTTTATCTTTTAATATATCACACTAAAAAACGTTTTGAGACTATAATTTAACCTGTTTTTATTTTTAAACATTTTGGTGTAAACTTTTTGCTGAAACGATCTGTATATTGTGAGATACAATAAGTTAATGCGTATATACAAGTCGTCATGCAGAACTCATTTATCTGTTGTTTTAAATTTTAGCTTAGAAAAAAAACATAATAAACTTTTATAAAAACTACTACAAGAATAACAAAATATTAAATGCACGTGTCAAATGTAAAATGTTCTCCCGCTGCATTGCGCGGGCACCCTTCTAGTATGCAAATAAGCCACAAGACAATAAACAAGATAACACTCCAAATACCGTGATCAGTAATCTTTGTATCGATAGGAATAAATGTGTCAGCTGTCATTTTTTGCAAAATACATATGGTCACGCGATCATCTAAATTTTACTCCCTAATTGTGCATATGAATTCACTTAAGCAGTCCATTATGAAAAAAAAGGCTTTGGGAGTTGTGTGTGAGAGTGTGTGATCTGAACAGAAAGAAGCTTTTAATAACATCAGACCTTCCGTTATGAATATCAAGCACAGCTTCAGCAGTCATCGTGGGCCTTACATTATTTTTTTTGCAGGGAACCAATACCAAGGCAAAAAAGCTACACGATAACACGGCCATTAGCATTTATAATCAAGAACATATAAAATATCATGTTACAAAAGCTTTCTATGGAAATGAAGACAATAAGTGAGATACAAATTAAGAATGCATCTGACCAGTCGAGCACTGCTGCAAAGTTAATTCCCAAGAGAAGATGCATCGAGAACTCAAGAATATGACATCAAGTCCCATGTGATATGTCTCTCTATGTATTGGAAAGGATAAGGTGAACAAAAAAAGTAACCAAGAAAACTTGGTTATCAAAATATATATAAGTGACGGTTGAAAAGATAGCAGTCCACTCAACACCAAACCTTGATTCAAGCAGTTAACTAAAAGTCTATATATAGATACCTATGCTTACTGCTAAAAGAGTGAAAACATATATATATAAGTTCCTAATGAAGTGTTGAATAAAGAGCCAAAGTACTCATTTAAAAACTTAACCTTAACTATGGCTTGGAGGGGTGCGCTAGGCCAAGGCAGTAGTGCAACACCAAGGCGACGCTCAAAGACCCCAATAGCAAGCTATTGTGGTGGGTCTTTCCCCTTATAAAATTAAATTAATATCAAGTGGGCCGATGACCCACATATCAGATATTAAACTGATAAGAACAGATACTACACTTGATCTTAGCCAAAAGGCCGAGAAAGGTATGCTTTCTCCCTTCCTGAAGCTCACTTAATGTAGGCTGGCCCTTCCTCTTTGCACTCTTCACTGAGCCAATGTGGGACTGTCAGTTACTGTTTCGCTTCAGTTGTCATCTCTCAAAAATTATGTTCCATAGCTAATGATATCTAATAAAACTAGCCTTTAAAGATCATAAACTAATAAAAAACGTCCATCAATTGATCGACATTAATCACCCCCCAAATCCGCTTTAAATCCACCTGAAACTTACCGTTTCAAACTTAACATTGTGTTATAGTTTTTGCGCTTTGATTTTCTAAGAACCCTTATCTACAACTAATTCCAGCTCTGTTTAACTTAAACTGACAACCTGATCATGATTCTAACTTATGTCGGTTGGTTGCTAGGTTGCATACTCACCTAATTCAAAGGGATTGTGAGAAACTACATGGGGTTCATAAGTGTCTTCTCTAGGTGTGTTTGTAAGTGCCAGAGAAAACCAACATGGTACAAGAAAAAACAAAGCATACCTATTTGATTTATATAAACAACTTGTAGGAGCAATTTGTCTCTAGACATGTAAGGAAGACGTGCAGGTTTCAAGAACACGCCTGCATGTGAAGCAGTGATATTATCATTTTGGTGCAAAGACACGATTTGTTAAAAGTTCCAGTGTTAACTCGATTAAAAGAACTTGTAACAGGAGTAAATTGCACCTTCTCCAAGAAGTCTGTAAACTCCTTGTATATTTGGTCCGGTTCATTCAGCTGCGCTTTATTATGAAAAAAAGTTTAATCCAGGGTGTTTGTTACGATTCGTAAAATCTGAAACAATCTTGGAAAATATTTGACCATAAATAAAGCAAGATAACCGTTGCACAAAATCCTCCGAGATAAGCCACACAATGAGAACGAGCGGTGTCTTTTCCCGCAAGTTTCCGCGGTTCTCATAATCAACTTCAACTATATATACATATCGTTCTACCGTAAAATACAGAGCAAGCCCCCTCCCCCAACACAAACCCCCCCCCCCCCCCCCAACACACACACACACGCACAAAGAAGAAGAAGAAGAAGAAGAAGACGAGCGAGAGAGACGGTTATGGCGATACTACTCGTTAACATTGTGATTCAGTGTGAGTAAACAGCCATCAATTTTTCTCTTCTTCTCGACGTTCTAACACTGTGTAGTCGCAGATCGATCGCTAGCATTTTCATTTGGGGCTTATGGAGACTAAACCCTAGGCCTAGGTCTTCTTCTAACCGGCTTGAATGTCTATCATGAACGACCTAACACCACAACGACTTTCAAACCTCGACGATCTACCGTCCTCATGGAATCGCAGGACTGCACTGCTCGTATTTCTCTTCTATTTCAAATGAAATATGATTTACACTTCTTATTTCAATCTTCCAGTTGTTGATTTTTCAGGGTTAAATTGCCAATCAAGGTGTCAATTTCGGTAGCCTATAATTGTAATCTTCACAGGCTAGGAATTCCTCCCCTTCGTTTCACCTGTTAAGGTGCGTTGTCTCATGTTGTGGTTAAATGCTTTCAACCTATTGCTGTTAGATTGTTGCCACTTTCTGATTTCTTTTAATTGTAGTTGAATTATACATGGTACTTGCGGAATTATTGATTGGAAGAGGACTTTTACTTGTTAGCAATGTTTATGGTTATCACTTTATTACTGCAACTTTCTACATTTGATTACATTGTAATAATAGTTATAAACACATGATACAAAATATATGCTTTCAGATACGCTGGTTAAGTCAAGATGCTGCTGGAACTCAATTAGACTGTGATGTCCTACTGGTTAGTTTCTTTGGCATTATGCTTTGTTATAACCACATATAACTTTTAGTAGCTTTTTTTTATCAGTGATTACATGAGTATACTTAATGATTTAGTTTATAGAGTTCTGAAGATTTTATTTTTGTGGAATTGTTGTGGAAATTGTTATACAACAATGCTTGTGGGAGTGTCTCTTCCTTACAGGTGAAATGTTTTCTACTTTCTAATTGTACACTCTTTTAATCCATTTATTAACTGATTTTCTTTCTGTATTTCCAAAAGCTTCGTCAACATCAGCTGAAAATCCATTGAAGCTGGATGAAAGGCGCTTAATGCAAAAGTTTATTCTAAATCCATGAAAAATGGAATTCAAACCATAATTACTTGGGTTTTTGTGGGTCCAATAATGCGGTATTACACTTGAGTGGAGTAGCGAGGTAAGCAACAGTTGGGCTCGGATTTTTCGTCACGTGATCTTAAAATTGTTTTTTTTTTTTTGTGTGTGTTTGAACCCTAAATTGTAGGGAAAATGTCAACAGCAAAAAAGTTATTTTGGACTTGGTTTTAACAAACACAAACTCCTTTATTGCATCCTTAAGACTCTAATTTATTAAAACTGAACAAATAGGCTCTTCCTGTCGATACGTTTAAACCCCTTAACTTTATATATAAAGACTTTCTTCTTTTTACATATTTAGGACTTGCTGGTGCAAGAATAAAGTCCATGGATTTGCATGTAAATTTAGTGGGGTTTATGATTTTCAGGCATTTGACCTATGGATAAAAACTAAAAATTGTTATGCAATGCGTCATTGAGAAAAGTTTGTCATGGTAGTGCGTCTCTAAGTGGGAAATGATGTATGATTGGACATGTTTGATGCTACAAAGGTACAATTTGAGCCTGGTCGGTTTTCAAATTGGGTTTCAATAGCCTGAATGAAACCCAAATTAGTCACAAAGAAAGGTGCACATCATATTGGTGTTGGCTTAAATTACAACTTTCCGAATTCCCTATCACAAGGTATGGTATATCTCAATATCCTTAGGCTACTTAGCTTCTCTAATGAGTACATGTCATCCAAAGACAACTTTGATATCTTTTAAGTGCAGAAAAGTTTGCTTGGCGGATGCCTATTACAAAATCCCACTAAATCGAGTGGTGGTGGTATATTATTGTTAGGTTATCACGACACACACAAACACAATCACGATGATTTACGTGGTTCGGTCTAAACTGACCTACGTCCACGGGGTAACTGGAAGCTTGTATTTCTTTGAGATGTTTGTATGGGATGCATTTACAGATACAAATCAGTCCTATTTATAGGACAACAAAGAAGAAAACCATTCAGAAAACAAGGTGCCTGAAAACATGGATGTCTAAAGCCACAAAGAAAATGGATGTTTCTTCTTTTCCTTTTTGACCAATTTGTTTGCCACTACTGAATTGGTGGCTTCACCTACTCAACAATCTCCCACTTGAAGCCACGGAACAATCTTCACCTGTGCTTCAACTGTGCATTCGTATCTCTGTAAGAAAACTTTAGTATCTTCAATGCTCTTCCAGTTACCCGGTCTCCTCAACATTATTCCTGGAGACCAGCTGAAGCCACGCACAGCTTCAGCTTATCCAACGTTACACATTTGGTGAACATGTCCGCTGGATTCCTAGCACCTGAGATATTCTTCAAGTTGTTTGTTCCATCAGCAATCAATCCTCTCACGAAGTGATACCTTATCCCAATGTGCTTCGTCTTCTTGTGATACACAGGATTCTTAGCAAGTTTCACTGCACTTTCATTATCACAGTGCAGTATGTACTCGGTCTGCTTCTTCCCTAACTCTTCCAGAAAAGCCTTCAACCATACAAGCTCTTTAATGGCTTCAGCAATAGCCATGTATTCTGCTTCTGTTGTGGACAGAGCTACACTTTTCTGGAGCCTGGACATCCAACTGACTGCAGTTCCTCCCACTGTGAAAACGAAACCTGTGGTGCTTTTAAATGTCTCTTTGCAGCCACCCAGGTCAGCATCTGTATAGCCTCTGAGAACTAAATCCTTTCCTTTGAAACATAGCCCCATCTTTGAAGTTCCTTTTAAATAACGAAGCACCCACTTTACTGCTTCCCAATGTTCTCTTCCCGGATTCGACATAAACCGACTGACAACTCCGACTGCGTGTGCTATGTCGGGTCTTGTGCACACCATAGCGTACATCAAACTACCCACTGCAGATGCATACGGGACTCTAGCCATGTCAGCTTTTTCTTCTTCTGTTTTGGGACACTGATCTTTGGTAAGCTTGAGGTGACTCCCCAAGGGTGTGTTTCTTGGCTTGGTCTTCTCATTGTTAATACCGAATTTCTCTAACACTTTCCTGATGTACTTTTCCTGGGATAGTGTTAGAGATGCATCTTTCTTGCTCCTGGTGATACTCATCCCGAGTATCTGTTTAGCTGCACCCAAATCCTTCATCTCGAATTCTTTGGACATTTGCTTCTTTAACTTGTTGATCTCGTTCATGTCTGATCCTGCAATTAACATATCATCTACATAAAGCAGTAGAATGATATACGAACCCTTGAATTTCTTCAGATAACAGCAGTGATCGGCTTCACATCTCTTGTAACCGGTTCTCACCATGAAATCATCAAACTTCAAGTACCATTGCCTTGGCGCTTGTTTCAGACCATATAGACTCTTCTTCAGCTTGCAAACCCAATTTTCTTTTCCAACAACCTGGAACCCCTCAGGTTGTGCCATATAAATGTCTTCATCAAGGTCACCATGTAGAAACGCTGTCTTTACATCTAGCTGCTCTAGATGCAAATTTTATGCTGCTACAATGCTCAGAACTAATCTGATGGTGGTCATCTTCACCACTGGAGAGAAGATTTCATCAAAGTCAACCCCCTTCTTCTGTTGAAAACCCTTGACCACTAAACGGGCTTTATACCGTTTAGATCCATCTTGTTCATCCTTGACCCTGAAAACCCATTTATTATGAAGAGCTTTCTTGTCATGCGGAAGCTTAACAAGAACCCAAGTATTGTTCTTCTGTAGTGAATTCATTTCATCCTTCATAGCTCGCTCCCACTGGAACGAGTCCTTCATCTTGACAGCTTCAGAATAACTTTCTGGTTCACCATTTTCTGTCAAGAGAATGTAGTTGACAGAAGGACTGGGACTGTACCTGTTCGGTGGTCTTGAAACTCTGGTTGATCTTCTTACCGTAGGCTGTTGTGGTGACTGTTCGTCTTCAGACCCTGAACTCCCACTGTCAGAAACTCCCACTGTTTCTTCACTCTCACCATCTTCAGTCTCTGGTTCTGTGTTTTCAGAATCTGCCATTGGTTCTGTAGCAGAATTGTTCTTCTGATTTTTAACACTAAACTCGACTGTTTCCTTCTGAACCTTTGAATTTTCCACCTTTCTGTCTTTGTACAGTTCTGCTTCATTGAATTCTGCATGCTTGCTTCGGACTACCTTTCTGTTTTCAGAATCCCAAAGCCTGTAGCCCATCTTATCACCACCATATCCAATGAAGATGTACTTCTTTGCTTTAGCATCTAACTTGTCACCTTCAGGATTGATATCATAAGCACTACACCCGAAGATTCTCAGGTGATCGTACTCAACTGCTTTACCCTTCCATTCTTCTTGAGGAATCTTGAAACCCAACGGTACTGAAGGTCCACGATTGATAAGATAGGCTGATGTGTTAATTGCATCAGCCCAGAACATCTTTGGGAGCCCCGCATTCAGCCTCATACTTCTGGCTCTCTCACATAATGTTCTGTTCATCCTCTCTGCAACCCCATTCTGCTGCGGAGTTCCTGGAACTGTGTTTATCATCTTGATCCCTCTATCAGCACAATAATCTGCAAACTCCTTGCTGATGTATTCACCACCGTTGTCGGACTTCAAGCACTTAACCTTCAAATCAGTTTCAAGTTCAACAGCAGATTTCCATTTCTTAAAAGTATCGAAAACTTCAGATTTATGTTTAAGAAAGTAAACCCATACCTTGCGTGTTGAATCATCAATGAAAGTCACAAAGTAACGAGCTCCACCAGGTGAAGCTACTGATGTCGGTCCATACACATCTGAATGGATCAGCTCCAACTTCTGAGTTTTTGGTGCTCTCCCTTTCTTTAGAAAAGTAACCTTCTTTTTCTTCCCGAGAATGCACGGTTCACAGAATTCAGACTCGACATGCTTTAATTCTGGAAGCTTTCCCTTGGCAACAAGCATCTTCATCCCCTTTTCACTCATGTGACCGAGTCTTTGATGCCATAACTTTGACTTACTCGGCTCACTAGACACTGCATTTACCCCGTCAGTTGGTACTTCAACCATGTACAAAGTGCCTGTCTTCTTCCCTCTAGCGACAACCATACTGCCTTTGACAACTTTCCATTGTCCTTTACCGAAGTAAACATCATATCCCTGATCATCAAGCTGACCGATGGATATTAACATCCTCTTCAAACCCGGAATAACCCGAACATCTTTCAGGATCCAGATTGTTCCCAATGATGTCTTCAACTCTATGTCTCCAATCCCTGTAATGTCTAGACTGTAATTATTAGGCAAACGAACTTTACCAAAGTTACCTGTTCGTAGATTCTTCATCTTCTTCGTGCTAGACGTAGCATGAAATGATGCTCCTGAATCCATAATCCAGTCTTCAACAGTATTTTCGACACAGCAGATAAGAGCATCTTCTGAGTCTGAGGCTGTGGCAGCATTTACCTCCTGTTTATCTCTAGAAGGTTGTGTGCACTGACTTCTGAAATGACCAAATTCCTTACAGTTCCAACATTGTATATCTTTTCTTGGCTTTGCAGGTCTCGACTTGCTTCTTCGTTTAGACTTCGACCTTCCCCGGTTTCCTCCTCTATTGATATTTCTCCCTCTTCCTTCAGTACTGAGCAACGAGCTTGTTTCTCCAGAATTCCTCCTTCTGGAATCCTCATTCAGTATCAAATCCCGAACCTTACTGAATGTGAGTGTCTCAATCGATCCAGTGATTGCTGTGATCGTTCCTGACCAGCTGTCAGGTAATGATGACAATAATAAACAAGCCTGTAATTCATCATCTATTTTAAAATTCACCGACGACAAACGTGTCAAATGAGATTTAAATAGATTAATATGCTCAGTGACAGAACTTCCCTCTTTCATTCGAGTGTTGACTAACTCCCGAATTAGGAACACCTTATTTGCGGGAGACGGCTTTTCGTACATGTTGGTCAAAGCTTCCATAATTCCACGCGCCGTGGTTTGCTCCATAATGTTATACGCAACATTCATGGACAATGCGAGCCGTATCGTTGACATCGCCTTCTTGTCAATCAATGCCCAATTATTCGGTACTGGTGTAGGAGGAGGTTCTAGAGCAGAATCTAACTCCTTCTGTATAAGCAAATCTTTAATTTGCATCTTCCACCATCCAAAATTTTTCCCATCAAATTTATCAATCTTAATTTTACCGTCTTCTTCCATTAATAACAAATTAACAAATAACTACTAACCAAACAGGTTCGTACTGCTAAGTGGTAATTTATGGAAGTAATATACGAAAGCAAGAAAACTTATCTTTTTCGAGCTTTGAACGACGATAAACAACCAAGTTGTGAATGATGGAGACCTTGTGAAAAAATGCAGGGGCCTCTTTTGTCAATAAGAAAAACTTGATTTTTTCTTTCAAAAAAAAGAAAGGAACACCACGTGCTTTCTTCTCCACTTTTAAAAAAAACTTTATGCTCCTTTTCTTTCTTCTCTGTGAGCAGACCACCAAAAAGAGATCCCAAACCACTCTCTCTCTCCAACACACATTCACATCTCACAACCGCACCCCAAAATCAACCGAACAGCAAGACCAACTCCGAACAGCAGCAATAACTATCAAAATCCGGCAAACCTTGCCGGAATCGAACCTGTACGGCGGCGGTTTCCTGGAGCAGAACCAATTAGATCAACAATTAACCTCCAATTGGCAAACAATAAGCAGCAGCGGTTGTTTTTGTTGCTGTCGGCGGCGGAGTCGTGTTGCGGTTCCGGTGGAGGGTCGTGTTGCTTGAGCAGCGGCTCGGCGGCGGTGGCGCAGTGGCGGTCGTCGGAGGCGGCAGCCGGCTGTTGGTTCAGAAAACCTTGAACCGCAGCTTCTTAAACCGGTAAGTCTTCTGCTTCTTCTTCACCTCTGTGTTTAGTTCGTGTGAATCAAAGAACCTGTGGCTCTGATACCAGTTGTTAGGTTATCACGACACACACAAACACAATCACGATGATTTACGTGGTTCGGTCTAAACTGACCTACGTCCACGGGGTAACTGGAAGCTTGTATTTCTTTGAGATGTTTGTATGGGATGCATTTACAGATACAAATCAGTCCTATTTATAGGACAACAAAGAAGAAAACCATTCAGAAAACAAGGTGCCTGAAAACATGGATGTCTAAAGCCACAAAGAAAATGGGTGTTTCTTCTTTTCCTTTTTGACCAATTTGTTTGCCACTACTGAATTGGTGGCTTCACCTACTCAACAATTATCTCTATCTTAACTTGTGCAGCGTTCGTCTCACAATAGTTACCTTTTTATCGTCAGGGTCAAGGTGGCAAGATGGGCAGGTCAGTGGGTTTACTTAAGAGGATCAGGTTGACTTTAAAGTTGTTTGAAATTTATCTTTTTAATAAGCATTAATTACATCAAATATGACTAATTTGTTGTATTTTTGAGAGAAGGTATGGAGCTCCATTTGATTATCCACACGTTTTAATCGTTAGCTATAAGTTTACAGTGAAGTAAGGAGACTGTGGATTTGCTCGGTTCCCTACGTTTGGATTGAAAGCTTGCAAGAACACAAAATGACCATGCTCGTTATTGCTTGTAAACTTTAACCTCTTACATATTAGTTACAAACATTTAATACATAAATGGGCTGGGAATCTGTAATTCTTAATTCATTTGTTTCTCGTGGCTATAGTTTCAAGAAAACATAATGTGGGGTTCTTAGGCTTCAGCCAAGGGAGGTCATGGAGTCATTTGGGTTTGAATAAAATTAACTCATAATGCAGTGCAATTGTTTATCCTTTAGCTTTCGACATTTAGTAGATATAGTTAAAAGTTGTTCATGTGTACAGTGTTTGAAATCTCTGTATGTTAGGGTGAAGGGATTTTATCATTTTCATGGAAACCAGGTATTCGCACGATTGAGATTCGGTTATGAATCATTTTTATGCATTAGACGTTTATTTTCTAGGTGTATAGTTTCTTATTTTTGTTTTCTGTAGGTATTGATAAGCCTCCTGGTCAAACGGACCCCGAAGCCTCATTGGTTCAGAAGTTTAATACAACATCTTAAGAAAGAGTAAGAGATTATGCCATTTATCTAAATCTCTTTTGTACTTGCGTCAATTATGTGTGCCTACATCTTCATTTTATAACAAATTAGATCCATCTGTTGGATGATAAAATAGTCGTTTGATTCTAAATTTTATCTTGATTTAATGTTCTGTTTATATTATCCCTATATGGTTTCAGATATGCTCGTTAAGTCAAGATGCTGCTAAAACTCAATTTGACAGTGATGTCCCTACTGGTTAGTCAGTTTCTTTGCCATTATGCTTTGTCTTAACCGCATAACTTTTTAGTAGGTTTTTTATCAGTGATTACATGAGTATACCTTGTGAATTAGCTCCAGAGTTCTGAAGATTTGAATTATTGTTATACAACAAACCTACGATGCTTATGGAAATGTCTCTTCTTACAGGTGAAATTGTTTCTTCGTGCAATTGCACACTCTTCTAATCCATTTATTAACTGATTTGTTTTTCTGTGTTTCAAGAAGCTTCATCAACACCAGCTGAAAATCCATTGAAGTTGGATGAATGGCGTGTAACCTGAAAGTATATTAAAGATCTATTAAAAATGGAACTAAAAGCATAATTACTCCTAAGTAATTGCTGTAATGCAATATGCTTCTGAGTTCTGCCAGTGGGAATGTCTCTTCCTTACAGGTGTGATCTTTCTACTTTATATTAGCACCCTCTTCTAATTCCATATACCAAGTCATTTCTGTGTTGACAAATGCTCATCAACACCAGCTGAAGATCCATTATTCCATTGAAGCTGGAGCCCAAAAGTATATTCTAGATCTTTATTTAAAAATGGACCTATAAATCATAATTATTCCTAATACATTGCTGTAATGCAATGGTTGCGATTGTGGCTTTAGGTGGGTCCACTAATGAGGTATTACACTTGAGTGGAATAGCGAGGTAAGCAACACTTGGGTTTGGATTTTTTTTGTCACCTGATCTTAAATTTGTTTGTTTTGTGTTTTGAACATTAAAAAATAGGGAAAATGTCAACAGCAAAAAAGTCCTTTTCACTTGGTTTTAACATACACAAACTCCTTTATTGCATCATTTAAGTCTCTAATTTTTTAAAAACTGAACAAATAGGCCCTTCCTATTAGTACGTTTAAGTCCCAGTTTTTTATGGATGGGCCTTTTCGTTTTTTACACATTTAGGGACTTGCTTATGCAAAACTGATATCAATGGACTTGCATGTAAATTTAGTGGTTTTATGATTTCTAGGCATTTTACCTATAACTGAAAATTAGAAATTGTTATGTAATGTGTCACTTGAGAAAAGTTTGTCATGATATTGCATCGGTGTAACTTTGTAAAATAGTAACTAACTTTCAAAAGTGTTCCAATTAGGTAACTCAAGTTTTAAAAGTGTTCTAGTTAGGTCACTCAGTTTTTATATTTTATATAAATTAAAAGCCTTAACATGTTTTTTAGCATGTTATACTTTTGGTTTCAATTAGAAAATATTTTTTTCTATCTTTTGATGTTGATATGGAACGTTGACGTAAATTTTAGGTACTTTTTTTTATTTTTTCATAATTAACATGTTTTTTTTATTTTTTAATATAATTTTATATATTGCAAATTCTGACCACCACTTCTTCTCCACCGTTACTTACTTGACATAAGAAAATTTAATGATGACTCGATTTGATCATTTGATGGGTCAATTTGAGAAAAATATGCATGAGTGACTAAATTAGAACACTTTTAAAACTTGGTTACTATTCTGTGACATTTTCCCTATTGCATCACCCCGTGGAAAAGGTCATATGATTGGACTTGTATGATGCTACACTTTTACAAATTGGGCCTAGTCGGGTTATAATACCCGTAATAAAATAATAATAATAATAATAATAACAATACTAATAAAAGTAATAATAATAATAGTGCAGGGGGTATTGTGCCATTCTTTAAAGCTTAAATTTATAAGTTTTGTGTAAAATTTGAAAGAACATAAAATCTCAGGGACCATTCTGTAAAAAAATTAAAAACCCTCTGTCTCTCTCCCGCATTTCCGGCGGGCTTCGGCCGGAATCCGGTCGGCCTCCGGCGACCCCATAACGCCCAAAATACTCGGTTATAAAATACGAAACCGGTCCCAATTGATTCGTGAACAAAAACCGAACACACGAACCCACTTCAATTTAAAAATGGTTAGTGCGATCGATCCAAATCATTGTCTCGACTTTCGGCCGCTTTACAATTCTTAAATCGCACTACATGGACATAATAATTGAATTGAATGCTACCTAATCAATCATATACGAATTCCTAATCTACCTATGCTCTCAATTTCGATTAAAACTCACACAAACACCTCGTTCGATCATCACCTTCTCCGCGGACCTGCAACTACTCGAAATCCCATCTAGATACATTCTAAACCCAAATTGACAGAAGCATTTTGATCGTGTACACCACTAGAAACTTCCTGTGCAATTAATTCGAGTATCATCAGTGTTTGATCATCGTTTGGATTCCACATTAGCCGCGACTGTTCATCGTGGGTTCATCATCGATTCGACTACATCTGGTAAAATTAAACACATCCATAAACTCGATTTCACATGGGGAATCAAAGCCCCATGTTTATTTCATTGATCAGTATCGTTTTGTACTTCAATTTGATCCAAATTGAAACTAGGGTTCATGGGGAAATTAGGGGATTTGTTTAAGACTTGTTTTAACAATTGGAAGCTGAGTTATTACGCGGCTTAGAGCCTTGGTTCACTGGTTTCCTGACTGTTTGCAATCCAAGAGGTCCCGGGTTCGAACCCGGGCACCCTCTTCTATTTTTTTTAAGCCTTTTAACCTTTAAAAATTACAGAAAAATTATCAAAAATTATAAAAATCTTTTTATAAGCTATGTTTATTTTTACATCAACAACCTTAATTTTCTGTAATTTTATTTAAGTCTAAGCCTTTATAAGATTATATAACAAGGACATTGATTTAAATTATTTTTATGGAATTCTTTTAATAAATGGTAAAAATATGATCAAACATAAAACTTATTATATGAAAGTACCCAATTAATCTCCTGTAAATTAATTTGTTAAAAACCTTAACAAGTTATATATAATATTAACAAACATTATAAATAGTTCATTTTGTTTAAAAATAAGTTTTAAATAGTTGAATAGTCCCGTATTTTACAGCCAACTTACGGAGGCCATAACTTTATCATAACAGATCCAAATCAGTTAAACTTTATGTCCATGACGAAGTTCGTCGAAAGACGAATCTGTTGATATATAAAACATTGAAAAACTCATTCGTTTAGGCCTCCAAACAGTCGTTTTCGTAACAGCTAGCAGTTCTGCGCAGCTGTAAAGATCCACGTTTTTCTCATATTTCGGTAATCCAAATCAGAAACCTTTCTAAATGAAAGTTGTTCAGAACTCATTAATCTAGTAAACTGGAGATTTTCAGAATTTTTAGACGTCGTTTAGTATTTTTAACGAGTGCGAAAAGACAGAGGCAGAACTGGAATTTTTCAAACTATAATTTGCGTTATGTTATCGTAGGTTCTCACGGCGTTAACCGAACCTAGACTTTGTTACTGATTATTGTCATTCGTGTATAAGGTACGGATTCCGGCCTTTCCCTCTCGTAGCATGAATACCTCTCGTTCTTGATCGGTATTTTGAATTCTTAACTTGACTTGTTGGTGATTAAATCCATAAGATTATTGTTATAAGTGTTTATTGTATAATTGATATTGTTTGCATGTGATAGCCTTTATTTGCTTTGTACTCATTGTCACATGCTTCCTAAATGATTGATTATAGCTAGTGGCCTTGATTAAGGGTTATGAGCACTAGTGTAACTTATTGTGTTATATTGGCTTGATTGATTGTATCATTGACCTCCATACCCGAGCACATCCACCTATGGGGACATAGGGCGTCATTGTGGCACAAGTGACGTGCTCTATCTGTGGCAGAGCGATTAGACCACAGCGTCTCTACATTATTATTATGTGCTAAGTTGTGACACATATTGATTATTGTTAAAGGAGGCGTATGGATCGATCCTAGGATATCATTGTTATTGTTATTGGTGAGATGGTTAGGTGTGTGTGCCCACATTCCTATCTCACATATTGGTGCATTAGAACTGCAGCTAATGTACACATTGTTAATTGTTATTGTTATTGGCTCATATGGGTATTCCTTTTAGATGATCATTATCATTTGATTTTCAACTTGATCATCTCATTGTTATCGTTATTGATCATTGTATTGCTATTGTTTATTTCCGTTACTGAGCATTCTTTGGCTCAGCCGTATTTTCTTTTGTTGTTTTCTCTTATGTTTATAGCAGGTACTCAAGGGGCTCAGGGGAACGAGTGAAGAGTGTTAACTCAAGAAGTTAGGATGAGAATAATTGGATCAAAAAGACTTAATAGTATTTTGATTTTAAGACTTTATTTAAGTTATTTGGATCTATGTAAGGATTTGTGTGTATCTTAGTACTTTAAACTTATCGTTATGAACCTCTGATTTACTGTTTGTGTGACACGTCAGCCCTACCCGGGTTGGGGTGTTACAGGGGTTTTCAAATTGGGTTTCAATAACATGAATTGAAACCATATTAGTCATAAAGAAAGATGCACTTCATATGGCAACTTAAAGTTGAAAACTGAAATCCATGGACTTGCATGCAAACGTAGTGAGTTTTATGATTTCCAGGCATTTGACATACAAATAAAATTTAAAAATTGTAATGCAATGTGTGATTTGAGAAAAGTTTGTCATGGTAGTGCCTTTCTAAGTGGGAAATGTTGTATGATTGGACTTGTGTGATGCTATAATTTTACAATTTGGGCCTAGTCGGGTTTTCAAATGGGGTTAAATTTGAATTATACCCAAATTCGTCACAAAGAAAGACGCCCTTTATATGGCAACAAAGCCATGATCACGACCGGAGGAAATGTCGTGAACCTCTCACTTCCTTTGGGAAATGGAGCAGCACCTAGGAGGGGTACAAATCTTTAATGACGTCACAAAAATCAAAACGACCACAATGTATTCAAAGGATGTTATGGTGGAGACATCAAAGCATGGACATTGAGAGATGTAGGTGTACCATCAAAACTTGGGCTGAGTTTATTCAAGAACTCAAAAGACAGTTTCAGTAAATGTTGAGCACGAAGCAAGGTCGACTTCGAAAGCTCAAACATACCGCGACAATCAAGGACTATGTTAAGGGACAATCATGATCGGAAGGTGGAAACAAGGAAGCCATCACGATACGACAACGAAAAGCGTACTCCAAAGTCCCGCTTCGTATGTGATGGACCATAATGCTCGGGATTCCCTGAAAAACAAAGTTTACAAGCCATGGTGGCCAGAACTGATGATGCATCTCATAAAGACAAAGAGGTTCGTCTCGGGGTAATGCAATTAAAAGTACTAAATGCTTTAACGGCATATGAGGAAAAGCCGTTAAAAATGGTTAAGTCCTGCCCGACAGCGAACAAGGGCAATATCACAGACACGGAGGCGAAAGGACTTATGTTTGTGAACATAGAAATGAATGGACGACTTGCAAAGGTACTGATCGATACCGGAGCAAGTCATAACTTCATCAGACAAGAGGGATATACCACCGGTATCACCACTCGATTTAGAGTGATTTTGTAATATGCGGCCACCAAGCTAACTTCTATGCCCTCAAAAGATGGTTAAAACAACAGAGTTCTCTATGGTTGTCACGTACTCCTGAGAGAAGCTAAGTAGCCCAACTTCTAAAAAATACAACAATTAGAATGAGAGCAACATGTGTTTTGTTTATACAAAGAAATCATTGAGATATATAATAACACCTTATGTTTGGTTAATTTGATTTTTTCTCCAGGACTGCCATATGAACAACCATGGCCTCGATGATTGAGAAGGCATGAATTGAAGGAGTCTAAACTTTGCCAAGTAGTAAAAGTCATCTTCCACTCAATAATCCCCCCAAGTATCGGGGATAATATAACTACATTTTTAAAAGAATCTTTTAATCAGATTGTTTCAGATCTCCTCGCCTAACGGAAAACAATAATGCGATATTTACTTTTTAAAATCTCGTAAATAATTAATCAAATAGTGCACCGGCAAGTGGCTTTGGGTAGTCTGGGTATTCTAACAAAACCTCTGCTGGCGGTTCAGATGGTAAAAGCCAAGGAATGTGAGTGGATAGTTGATGTTTGAAAGGGAGATGGTTGGTAAAAAAACCTTAGCTGGTTGGGTTGTGTCCCTAGCTACCAATATATTATATGCGACTACCACTACAACAATTTCACTCTATACCAACAAACGCTATAGCGATGACAAAAGTCGTTGGTACAGAATGCTCTGTACCGACGACATGTCCTCGGTACAGATAAAAGTCAAAGATTCAACACTTTGACTCTATACCGACGACATGTCGTTGGTATAGAGTTGCGCGTGCTGCCAAAAAAAAGGCGGTATGATAAAAAAATCTATCCCGACGACAAGTCGTTTCTGTAGGAAAAAAATATTTTATTTTATCTTTTTTTAAAACCTTTAACTTAAGAAAGTAAAATTAAAAAACCTGCGTTCTCTGTCCCGACGACACGTCGTCGGGAAAGACAAATATTAAATTTATTTCTCTTCTTTTTTAAACATTCGTGTAAGAAAAATAAAATAAAAAAAGGGTTTTTTTTTTCCCGATGACATGTCGTCGGAAGAGGTGGAAATTTAAAAAAATTATTTTTTTTTATTTTCACCTATGCCGACGACATGTCGTTGGGATAGAGTTGAAAATTAAAAAAAAATATTTTTTTTAATTTCCACCTATTCCGACGACATGTCGTCAGCATAGGTGAAAATTAAAAAAATTAATTTTTTTATTATCTAACTTTTGATTGATTCTAGCATGTTTAAGTGTGTTTGGGTCAAAATGGCTCATTTTAAGCAATTCTAGTATGTTTAAGTGTGTTTGGGTCAAAATAACCATTTGAACTAACTTTTGATTGATTCTAGCATGTTTAAGTGTATTTATTTAAACTAACTTTTGATTGATTCTAGCATGTTTAAGTGTGTTTTGGTCAAAATGGCTCATTTGAACTAACCTTTGATTAATTCTAGCATGTTTAAGTGTGTTTGGGTCAAAATGGTCCCTTTTAAGCAATTCTAGTATGTTTAAGTGTGTTTGAGTCAAAATGACCCATTTGAACTAACTTTTGTGTGATTCTAGTATGTTTAAGTGTGTTTGAGTCAAAATGACCCATTTGAACTAACTTTTGATTGATTCTAGTATGTTTAAGTGTGTTTGGGTCAAAATGACCTATTTAAACGAATTCAAGAGGAGTATGTGAGATCCTCTAGCGAGACCGGTGGAGACTCATCTGCTGTTGATGAGATTCAATGCATTGA
This sequence comes from Flaveria linearis, assembly GCA_024085815.1. NCBI lineage: Eukaryota > Viridiplantae > Streptophyta > Magnoliopsida > Asterales > Asteraceae > Flaveria > Flaveria linearis. Next base: position 3,632,754 of record CM044002.1, read on the forward strand.
GCGTGCCTTAGGTCAAAGGCGAGGACATATACGAGGTGTTGGTCGCGTGGTGAGACATCCCACCCCTGATTTTTCTAGCTCACAACCTTCAACACAGCATTTACAAGATGAAGTTGCAGAGCTTAGACAAGAACTTAAACAAAAACAACAAAATGAAGAAAATATACAACAACAAATCCAACAACAACAACAAATACAAGAGATGCAACGACTGCTCCAAGAGCAGATGGAAATGATGCGTTACTAGCAGCAGCAAGCCAGCAACGACCACCTGGTGGCAATTAGAGTTTGTATTTTTATTAGATTTATGAAACTTTAAACTATTTTGAAGTTGTATGAATTATTTGTGTTAAACTTGAATGTGATTTGCACTGATTATATGTTTGTTAAATTTGCATCAATTATCTGTTTGTTAAATTTTTATTAAAAAAAGCAGATTTCTAAAAAAAAATTAAAAAAAATAAAGTCTATAGCGACGACATATCATCGCTATAGACTGTAATCTGTTTTTTAAAAAATATATATATATTATCTATAGGGACGACATGTCGTCGCTATAGCTAATATAAAAAAATATATATATCATCTATAGGGATGTCATGTCGTCACTATAGATAAAATATATATATATATATATATATATATATATATATATATATATATATATATATATATATATATATATATGGACATTCAATTGAAAACCAAATTTTTGTAAAAAACCATAAGAACCAATTCTAACCACATGTTTTTATTTTTTCTATTTTTATTTTCTAAAATATATAAAAATCACTAGGGCTATTATGGTATTTTTACCATTATAACTTCTTTTCTTTCCCACGTTTGTAAACTCTCAACTTCAATTTCAAATTTGAATTTTATCAATGATGCACCTCTTTTGTCTAGAGTTCACGACCATCGCCATTTGCTACCACCGTACGCTACGATCAATCACCACAACCATCGGCCGCCATCGTACCACAACTCTACTTCACCGCACATCGTCTCCCTCTTCGCCAAAGCACCCCAACCTAGATCTATAACGGGGCCCTCTTATTCGGGGTTATTTGTTGCCGGAAAAAGAAACTTGTTTTCTTAGTGGTGTTGGTTAACAAATACGGTGGAAACAGATATCGTCATTACCAATAGTGTTCAGATCTGATTGGTTGTATCTAGGATTACAAGGATAAATGAAAAGACGGTGGCTGATATAGTTTTTTGATTCGTTGTGGTGGCATCGATTTGATTCGGTCATTTTGTTAATCCGTTGTTTGGTATAATATCATTTCAATCCTTCTATTTAATCTGGCTGTGGTACGGCACAGGTTTCACCTAACAGTGGAGGTGGTTTTAGCGTTTGTAATTATAAAACAATAAGCTATATGTAATGTTAACAAATTTTGTAATCATTTTATTTGTTTATCCTTTTGTATATTTGTAAAGCAAGTATAACAATCGGTGATTTAGCTACATAGTACAAAGGTGTATATTGAAGTTGAGATATTAAGACCACACCGTCATATGGAAGACATGTTTGAGATATTCATGGCTAATATTCAAATGAATATAATTAATTATAAGTTCATTATGCACAACAGTTAAGATTGTTTAGATTGATTGGGAAGATGATAATAAAAACAAGGGCGTTACATTACAGACAGTTTGTTGCCTTTGAAACATTCTACAGTAATGTGTATATGAAATTATGATGCATATATGCATTTATGGATTTATATGATTATGCATATATGCAATAATGAGCATATCATTCATGCACATGGGAATATATGATGTTGCCTGTATTTTTTAGGCTGTCAAGAAAATGTAAACAACACATGATGCCAATATGCTAAGAAGTTATGGTAAAAGTACGTGAATAAGCTACATGTGTCCGACATTTCGAAACTAAGCTTCACAAAGAAAAAAATTAAATGAACCAAATAAAAATTTCCAAGCAAATGAAGAAATTGACGAAAGAGAAGAAAACTAAATATACAGTACCACTTCAATGAAGTAGAAAATTTATAGGATTTCAAACAATAGGTCCTGTGTATATTTGAACATTCAAATCTTGATTGTCATGGCTGTTACATATTATCTTTGGATGTTTATGTAAAACTATAATGTTTTGATATTGAAGCCAAGCATATGATTCTAAATTGAATATGAAATATAAAATCAATACTTGGCTCCGTATGTGCATTACAATAAAGTGCATTAATGCATATGTGCATTACTCCCATAAAAACAATGGATGCCTTTAATGTTCTCGGTTAACAAACTTCTATTTCTTTAATCCTAGAACCCACTTCTATAAGATATTAGAAAAAAAAGACCGACTTACCTTTAGGAGTTAATAATAATTTACTTATCTATTAAACTGTCTTGGAAAAAGTTAAATGGTTCTAAATGATTCTTGACGTTCTTAACATTTCTCTTGTTCTTAATGGAATTAGTATTTATGATTATCATTAAAAGCTAGGGTCTTAATATATGAACATCCTTTCCATATTCATAATTTTAAATAGGTTGTGAAATTGTCTTTTAGAGTAGTAATCATATTTTAACCTATTTTGAAAGCAAACGTGCACATTTTTCCTATTTGTGATCCTTGGGGGTTAACTTTTGGTTGATACTTGTAAGCGTAGTTGGTACTTGTTCTTGTCTTGTTTTGTATTTATAAGTACTGATCTAATATAATTTATTTTATGTTTGTAATTTTGGATTAGTAATCTATTAGTTCTTGCCTAATTTTATTAATACAAGCTTACATTGTTATGAATAAAATATGATATGAAAAATTTATATTAAGTATAAACAAGTTTGTATTTTCGTGATTTGATTTCTACGTATATGTTGATTTATTTGTCTTTCAAGATAAAATATGATTACTAAAAGACAAAAGAGGAAGTTAATTGCAAGAATAGGTCCCAACTGTTAATATTATATTTTGTAATACTAAGTTTACCCTTGTCATATACTATAATTAGTGTTTAAAATTGAACAAAATTACTATTTTGCCACTTTAATTTGCAACCTTTGATTTTGTTAATCTATGGTTCAAATTGGTTCTTATAGTTTTTTATAAAATTTTGGTTTTTAATTGAATGCATCCCTATATATATATATATATATATATATATATATATATATTATCTATAGGGACGACATGTCGTCGCTATAGATATATATATATATATATATATATATATATATATATATATATTTTTTATTTTATTTTTTTATTCGTTAATTTCAGATACGACACTTATAGGGTCAACATGTCGTTTTTATTGCTTATTTTATGCCGACGACGTCTATCCCGACGACATTTTAACTTATAACTACTAATTTTTTGGGACAAAATCTATAGCGACGACATGTCGTTGCTATAGATCAAAATGGTCTGTAGCGACGACATGTCGTCCATATAAGGTCTCATTTTTTTTTTGCTATAGACCCACTTTCTTGTAGTGATATACGGTTTCAGGATGCGCGTTGTGAGCTTTATAGAAGCAAATTTTATATCAAAATGTATGTAAGATGATCATGCTTGCAACAGTATATTCAGGATTTTCAAAAATATTATTTTTTTGTGAAACAAATTTATAATATCATATTTCACCCGGATCAATTTCGAATAAAACTTAGGACTGAAGTAAATAAAAATAAGCATGTTCTAATGGTAATCGAAATTTAAAAAAGCAACAGATATTTCAAGTTATAACAAACAATAAAAATAATTATAATGATAAAATAATAATTTACGTTTAAAACTCATCAATCAAACTCACGGGAAGACGTGTCATGCATGTGAGTTCTATATCATGCACAAGCACTTGGATTTTTAGATTATAGTTGGGAGCAAAAGGAGTGAGGGAACACACGTGTGAGAGTAGATTGTAATTTCCAATACACCATTGAGGTTTTGGTCAAGACCATTCACATTGAAATTAATATATTTTTTTAATTAATTCTTACTTTTTATATTCATATCATTACTTTTTTTCTTCGTTCTACTCACAAACACTTTCAAAAATATTTAAAAATTTATAATGATAAACATTGTTTCTGCCAAATATACAAATGACGGTAACATTTTCTTATCATCCACTCATAATCGTCTTCTATAATATAGAACACACACTCAAAGAAAAATAACAATTAATAAAAAACAAGATGTGAATGCTCTAAAAAAACCAGACTGATGCCCCTAATAGAATGCCCATACATTTGATTACATTTACAATAATACCATTGTGTAATAGATACCCGTACCAAAAGCTTAACCTCTTTCATTTTTCATCAATGATCCTTAGCCCGATTGGTTAAAGTGAGGTACCCATAACATGTAGATAAGGAGAGGTCATAAGTTCAAGTCTTACTCTGAGCAAAATGCTTAGAATTAAGCTAGGGGGTCTTCTATGCAATGAGTTACCCCCTGAGGGGGTTTAAGGTGTGATCCCGGCTGGGATACGGAGACCTATCATCCGAATAAGAGTCGTACATTTGTCGTAAAAAAAAACTAAAATATTTTCAAGCAAAAATTTTAGTTCCATAAAATTACTTGTATTTTAGATTAATTTATAATACATTAATATTATTATCATCATAATACTGACTAATAGTATTAGTTGCATCCAGGCTATTAGTTAATTTTGCTCGTGATAGGTTCATTTGACAAAACCGCTAATAGAAGATTGATTATTGTATTTGCTTGATGATGACGCAGATGATGATATGATTGTGTAATCAAGTGGACGAAGTGCCACTTCTTAGTATTCTTCATAACTCAGAGTAGGACCTCTCTATAACTATGACTAGACCAAACACGCATCCGACAAACAAAAATAATTCCAACAGCATCGATCTTGACTTAACAAGCATATCCCCAGTTCCCAAGAAAATGTAGATCGATCACGTTTACATCCTAACAAAGAGAAATTGGAAACATGGTTAACATGATTTTTTTCCAACCGTGCTTACTAACTGTGGAAAGCTAAAAAGGATAAACAACTACATTGCAAAGAGTTGCTATTATTCATACCTGTATGACTTCATGGCCTCCATTGGGCTGAAACCCAAGAACCCCACATGTTACAACCATTTCATCATGGACTAAGGCACAAGAGGCAAATGAATTATGAAAAGGAGTTGACATATCCAGCCCATTTACTTGTTAGCGGGTCGATTATATCTAATCTCTAATGAGTCAAATAGGCTGAAAGTGCATTTAGATTAGTCTAATGCATTAGTCCTCCTGTATCACTTTATTAAAAAAACAATCCAGATTATCACATAGATAATGTAACTTTAAAGGCATATTTGACATAGTTTAATGTGTTTGTATTTCTGGTCTGTATTAAATCTCCGAGGACTCTCTTCCGCACCCTTTGCCACACATTCTTTCAATGCACAAACTCCCCCTTTTCAATCTAAACTCAATCTTGTGGATGGATCCTAACACCCAAATCGTTTAGAAACGTACTAAGCAATTTTCAAGAAAATGCCCTTTTATTAAAATATGCAGATGTAGCCACACATACTTGATGCAGGAAGAAATGAGATTAAGAAAAATGGCATACACTCTTACTCTTTTATGAGTTGTTGCATTGAACTTCTGAAGCAGTGAGGCTTTGGGGTCCGTTTGACCAGGAGGCTTACCAATACCTAGGAAAAACAAATAGAATAGTAATCAAATATAAGGAAACCATGCATCAAGCAAATGAACATGATTCATAAAACTAGTATAGTAATCAAATAGTAATCTAATGCATAAAAAAATAATAATAAAATATATACTGATTCTCCCTTTTCCATGAAAAGGATATATCACTCTCTTCATCCCAACAAAGAAATTTCGAACTTTAAACATGAACAACTTTTTAATATGTCTACTAATTGTCGAAAGCTAAAGGATAAACGAGTGCATTGCTTTCAAAGTTTAATTTAATCATGCCCGAATGACTCCATGGCCTCCATTGGCTGAAGCAGCAGAACTCCACATTATGTTATCTTGAAACTATAGCCGCAAGAAACAAATGAATTAAGAAATTACACCCCAGCCCATTTACCTAATAATTGTTTGCAATTAATATCTAAGAGATTAAAGTTTACTAACAACAACAAGCATGATCATATGTGTTCTTGCAAGCTTTAAATCCAAAGGTAGGGAACTGGGCAAATCCAGAGTCTCCTCCCTTAGAAATACAACAAATCAGTCATATAAATTAATGTTTACTGAAATGTTAAAATTTAAGTGTTGGAAAAAGAGCATAGTAAGTACTCAATTAACAAAATAACTTTAACTATGGTTTGGAGGGGTGCGCCAGGCTTAGGCAATAGTGCAACATCAAGGCGACGCTCAAAGACCCCAATAGCAAGCTATTATGGTGGGTCTTTCCCCTTAAAAAATTAGATTAATATCAAGTGGGCCGATGGCCCACATATCAGATATTAAACTGATAAGAACAGATACTACACTTGATCTTAGCCAAAAGGCCGAGAAAGGTATGCTTTCTCCCTTCCTGAAGCTCACTTAATGTAGGCAGGCCCTTTCTCCTTGTACTCTTCACTGAGCCAATGTGGGACTGTCAGTTACTGTTTCACTTCAATTGTCATCTTTAAAAAATTATGTTCCATAGCTAATGCGGACTGATATATAATAAAACTAGCCTTTAAAGATCATAAACTAATGCTGATTAATGTCTGTTTTATTGCCAAGATCAACCCCTCCCAGACCCTGCTTTTTAGTGGGATACATTGGGTATGTTTGTTTGTTTGTTTGTATTGCCAAGATCAAAATGTGTCCATTATTTGATCAACACTTCATCACCATTCCAAATCTTCCTGAAACTTACTGTTTCAAACTCAACAATGTGTTATAGTATTTGTGCTTTGATTTTCTAAGAACACTTATCTACATGACTAATTCCATAAAGGTTTAACTTAACTGACAGCCTGCTCATTATTATAACTTGTCTTGATTGGTTGCATGCCCAAGTTATTGAAAGGGACTGTCAGAAACTACATGGGGTTCATATTGTCTTCTTTAGGTCTGTTTGTAAGTGCTAGAGAAAACCAAACATGGTACAAGAAAAAACAAAACATACCTATTTGATTTATATAAGCAACTTGAAGAAGCAATTTGTCTCTAGATGTGTAAGGAAGACGTGCAGGTTCGAAAGAACACACCTGCATGTGAAGTAGGGACATAATCATAAAGGTGCAATAGATACAGAAAGTTGCTTGATAATTTTGTTCAAGTTCTAGTGTTGACTTGATTAAAACGATTTGTAACAGGAAATAATAGCACCTTCTCCAAAAAATCTGGAAACTCCTCGTATATTTAATTGGCCTAGTTCATCCAGCTGGGCTTTATTATAAAGAAAAGTTACGTCAAGAGACTTTCAGAAATCAGCGGGATTACCACTAATAGTTAGTATGATACAGGAGGCTTTCAGAAAAAACTAGTTCAAATATCATGTAGAGATGCAAAAGTGCAGAAAGGCTCTACAAGATAAAAAGCATATATGATTATATACAAGCTGTTAATATAATCCATACAATAAAGATAGTTAACATGAAGTCCCCAACTCTAAAAAAAATTTAACAAAACAAATTGTTTCATTCCTAAAAACAGCAGGATCAAAACCATAGCGAAGGAAACATTTTAAACACCATGCACTTTTTTAGTTATGTGAGTGCTACTAAGTGGAACTTAAAAACAAGCACAAAAAATTACCTGATCCAATCACCACAAGTACATACCAAACTTGGGGGTTGAATTTTTCAAAGATGGAGTTATAGTGGATCAGAAAAGCCAATCATTAGCAATAGTGGATCCTAATGACAAGATATTAAAGATTTCTAAAACTGCAAAATATAGTATACATGCTATAAGCAACTTGAATATTTTGGATCACCCATATAATAATATAAAAAAAACTCAATACTTCATAAATGAGAATTCTAGTAAGTTGATATGGTCAGAATGAGTATGTGCAGGTTATAGAACAATATACACATGCATAACCATCAAACTATCAAAGAAATTAGCATGTGATCAAAGAGAATAAAGAAGATAGGTTCCACACCTTCTGAATATCCTTGGCAGATTTCAACATATCACTTAAAGAAATCAGAAGTTCTTCAAATGAAATAAAGAAACACATTTAAAGACTAACAAACCTTTACGAGAGCATACATCGAGATAAATGATTAGTAGTTCCACTAAGGAGACTGATACCATCTAGAAATGGAAATAGGGTCATAAATAGTATACAAAACAGAATCCAATAAAACATAGATCAGTAAATAAAGTATGAAACTATACATTTCTCGATAACTTTTCCCTTTCCAATTTCGTCTAGTAAACATAATGACCGAGAAGTAGGATGCCTTTTAAGTCTTTGGCATTGGTACGAACCTCAAATGCAGATTATTTCTTAGTTGATTAGAGAGACCACATTTGGTCACATAAAAGACATCTTAGCATCATTTCATCTTGGTGTAATTTTATTAAATATGGAATGTTCAGCACACATTAGCTTGCTTCCCAAGGCACAAAAAATTCTATCATTTTTCATTCATTGTGGTCAATCATATACTAGTGAATCCATTTCAAGATTATTATGATTGAATATAATAGATCAAGTGCATAACCGGTGCTCGACTTAACTCCCGCTTTACATAGGGGCCGGGGAGGAGCTGGATCGCATCGTGATGTGATGATCGCAGCCTTTGTGCAAGAGGTTGATTCCCACAAAGTGTAGGGTTAAAAAATCTATTAGGCTACCTGCATTTCAAATGATAATGTGATCAGTGAATTAAAAGAGTGCAATCTTGGTAGCCAATTTTAATTTCCCTGACCGTGTTCAACAGGCTTTATTGATCTCTATGTGCAAGTTTACGTGAAACAAATACAAGTAGAAACATATTCTAAGTAGAAATAACCTGCTTTATATATACTTTTTGCATGTATAATTAGGTCATGTAATGATATTAACATTCCCATAGAAATGGAATATGAAAAAGTAGTAAAAGTCTTTATAAGATGTAAGAAGCAATCTCTATATGCAAATAAGCCACAAGACAATAAACAAGATAACACTCCAAATACCGTGATCAGTAATCTTTGTATCGATAGGAATAAATGTGTCAGCTGTCATTTTTTGCAAAATACATATGGTCACGCGATCAGCTAAATTTTACTCCCTAATTGTGCATATGAATTCACATAAGCAGTCCATTATGAAAAAAAAGGCTTTGGGAGTCGTGTGTGTGTGAGTGTGTGTGAGTGTGTGATCTGAACAGAAAGAAGCTTTTAATAACATCAGACCTTCCGTTATGAATATCAAGCACAGCTTCAGCAGTCATTGTGGGCCTTACATTATTTTTTTGAAGGGAACCAATACCAAGGCAAAAAGCTACATGATAACACGGCCATTAGCATTTATAATCAAGAACATATAAGATATCATGTTACAAAAGCTTTCTATGGAAATGAAGACAATAAGTGAGATACAAATTAAGAATGCATCTGACCAGTCGAGCACTGCTGCAAAGTTAATTCCCAAGAGAAGATGCATCGAGAACTCAAGAATATGACATCAAGTCCCATGTGATATGTCTCTCTATGTATTGGAAAGGATAAAGGGCGTACCTGGTGCTGCAAAGAGCTCCCGCGTTTTCTCAGGGTCCAGGGAGGGTCCGTCCCATTTAAGGGAAGATGTACGCGGTCTTTCCCCCACATTTTGTGGGGAGGCCGTTTCCACGGATCGAACCTGAGACCTTCGGTCCCTTAGGAACAGCTTTTACCGCTGCGCCAAGGCCCGCCCTCTGTATTGGAAAGGATAAGGTGAACAAAAAAAGTAACCAAGAAAACTTGGTTATCAAAATATATGTAATGAAACTGGATTATTGATTGAATGAATATACAAGGAGAAAACACCTCAATATATAGATGTGGAAAACCATAATCTAAGGCCCATCAAGGCCCATGGGCCAATATAACGGGCTAACTGGACTAATTTAAACTAAACTATTTACATTAACACTCCTCCTCAAGTTGATGCATAGATGTTAATCATGCCCAACTTGTTACATATAAAATCTATTTGAGTCTTCCGGAGTGGCTTCGTGAAGATATCAGCAAGTTGAAACTCTGTCTTAACATGGATTGGTTGAATGGATGCCTCTTCAACCTTCGTACCAACTACCCGATCCCTGATTAGATGGCAATCAACTTCTATATGTTTAGTTCTCTCATGAAATACTTGGTTCTTGGCTATGTGAATAGCAGATTGATTATCACAATATAGCCTTATCAGGTTATTTGAAATAACCCTAAGTTCTCTGAGAAGACGACGGACCCAAATCATCTCCGATGTAACATCTGCCATGGCTCTGTACTCAGATTCAGCACTGGATCGTGATACTGTGTGTTGTTTCTTGCTTTTCCAAGACACCAGATTTCCTCCAATAAACACACAATATCCAGTTGTAGATCGCCGTGAAATAGGGCAACCTGCCCAGTCGGCATCCGAAAAGCCTGATACTCTACCATCTCCTTCTTCTGTAAAGGCGCCTACACGACAAAGCCCTTGATCAGAGTACAAAATCCCCAACCCTGGAGCGGTTTTAAGATACCGTAATACCCGTAGAGCAGCATCCCAATGTCCTGTGTATGGGGCGGCCATGAACTGACTTAAAACACTAACCGCAAAGGGGATGTCCGGACGAGTGACAGTCAAATAGTTAAGTTTCCCAACTAGACGTCTGTATTGCTCAGGATCCTTCATTGGGCTCCCATCTTCTAGAAGCAGCTTTCCGGTAGCAAGCATTGGGATATCTACTGGTTTGCAGCCTAATAGACCGCATTCAGTAACATATCAAGAACATACTTTCGTTGTGATAGGAGAATTCCCTGTGATGAACGAGATACTTCTATACCAAGAAAGTACCGGAGTCGGCCAAGATCCTTAATCTGAAACTGTGACTGAAGAAACTGCTTGAGATTTGTGATCCCAACTTCATCATCCCCTGTGATTATTATATCATCCACATAGACAACCAGAATAATCCATCGGCCCTGGTGATGCCTAAAGAACACAGAATGATCATAGGCACTACGAGTCATTCCAAATTCTCTCATAACATCAGAAAATCGTCCAAACCATGCTCGGGGGGATTGCTTAAGACCATACAATGAGCGACGTAATCTACATACCTTTGAAGCCTCCTCCTCAACAATGTACCCAGGTGGCTGCTCCATATATACCTCCTCCTCAAGAATGCCATGAAGAAATGCATTCTTGACATCAAGCTGATGGAGCGGCCAGTGATTAATGGCAGCAAGAGCAATAGAAATACGTACCGACGGCATTTTGGCAACAGGAGAGAAGGTCTCATCATAGTCAATATCGTAAGCCTGAGAATAACCTTTAGCAACTAAACGAGCCTTCAAGCGAGGCACAGGTCCATCTGGGTTTGGTTTCACTGTGAACAGCCAACGACAACCAACGAGGCGCTTCCCGGGGGGAAGTGGTTGCAGATCCCACGTATGATTGGACCGAAGAGCACCAATCTCTTCTTCCATAGCCTTTCTCCATCCTGGGTGAGCAAGGGCGCTCATCACATTCTTGGGAATCGGGTATGAGTCAAGGGCAGTAGTATAGGCATGACATTCGGGGGACAGGTGTGCATAGGAGACATAATCATGAATAGGGTAACGGGTGTGAAGTCTGGGTTCCTTTCGGAAGGCAATGGGTATATCAGGATACGGTGCACCAGGTGGGTCATAAACGGGTGTATCAGGGGTACCATGTGAAGTATCCGGTGAGGGAGAATCAGATGTAGCAACGGGATCAGGAACTGAGGACAGACCAGAATCATGGTCAGGGGGTAAATCAGGGGCCGTTGTCTTATCCTTATGTCGTCTGGTATACGTGAATATCAGAGAAGGAGCCTCTGCTGGCCGGTCAAATGAGACCGGGTCCGAATGTGTAGCATCAGAGACCGGAGGAGCAGATGATACTGGGGGGATAGGAATGGTAGGGACAGTTGGTGACGCAGACATGTCAGGATCAGGATCGGAATCAGGAAATAAATCATCAAGACAATCGGGGGACTCAATGAAGAAAGGACAGGACTCATGAAAAGTAACATCGGCACTAGTAAAATATCGACGAAGAGAAGGGCTGTAGCACCGATACCCTTTCTGGACTCGAGAGTAACCAAGAAAAACACAACGGATGGCACGAGCATCAAGTTTGGTAGTTGTTGGACGATGATCGTGAACATAGGCAACACAACCAAAGATTTTAGGTTTAAGAGGAAAAGGGTTTTGTGTAGGAAACAAAATAGAAAATGGGGTTTTCCCATTGTGAACTGAGGAGGGCATGCGGTTAATCAAATAAGCAGCAGTCAGGACCGCATCCCCCTAAAAGCGATGAGGTACATGAGAATCAATCATAAGGGTGCGGGTAACATCCAACAAGTGACGGTTCTTGCGTTCTGCGATGCCATTTTGTTGAGAGGTATATACGCAAGATGTCTCGTGAACAATACCATGTGTTTTTAGATATGATGATAAATCTGCAGACATGTATTCTTTTGCATTATCAGTACGTATGGTTCTAATGGATGTGTTAAACTGATTTTGCACATACGCATGGAATTCTCGAAAGATGGAATTTAGTTCACTACGGGATTTCAATAAATAGACCCAGGTAGTACGAGAATAATCATCGATAAAAGTAACAAAATATTCAAAACCAAGAGTAGTTTTAACAGGGGAAGGTCCCCAAATATCCGAATGCAAAAGTTCAAATGGATTACAAACTCGACTAGACACTCTAGGGGGATAGGGACGCCGGGTGTGTTTACCTAGCTGACACGACTCACAATGAAAATCAACAGAAACAGATAGATCCGGTCTCATTTGCCTCAGAACCGCTGTAGAGGGATGACCTAACCGGCAGTGGACTTCCCTGATGCTTGAGTCACAAACGTTTGCTGAAGGTTGTGACGATAAGGACAGACGGTATAGGCCTCCTGATTCAATACCTGTGCCAATCAGACGGTTCGTCCCTAGTTCCTGGAAAACACGAGTAGGGTAAAATTTGGCAAGGCAATTGTTTTGTTTGGTAAGTTGGCTTACAGAACAAAGGTTATCGGGAAACTCGGGTACAAACAATACAGAGGAAAGGGTCAGGTTCTTCGAGTTACTAATGGATCCAATGCCTTGAACAGGGCATGAGGATCCATCAGCAATTCGAACAGGAGGGTGAGAGGTATGCTTTAGGTTGGATAATATACCTTGATTCCCAGTCATGTGATGAGTGGCCCCAGTGTCAACAATCCAAGATGAATTAAGGCTAGAGAACGTACCTGAATGAGCTGAATTGGCTTGTGGACTAGGAGCGTGGAGCGGAAGGTTCAATAACTGCTGAAATTTGTTATACTCCTCCTGACTGAGAGTGACTGTCGGGGTAGCCGGACTGGCATGATCTGGGGCATCATCAGAGGCAGCTAACCTTGCTCTGGGTCGAGGAGGTGGAAGAGACCCAGGTGGACGATTCGGGCAGTTGTACTTGGTGTGTCCATCCTGGTGACAATAGTGACAAGTGATACCATTGCCTCGACCAACACCTTTTCTTGGAGCTGGCTGATTGCCTCGACCAGTGTTTTTGCTAACAGGTGCACTCGTATACATAGCTGATGTGTCGGTGGTTCTAGTAGTAGTCCCTGAACCGTACATCTCTCGAAGCAAATGGTAAATGGAAGCAACGGAGGAGGTGGCAGTGGAGTTGCTCAACAATAAAGGTCGAGCACTAGAGAACTTTGGTGATATGCCTGCAATAAACATCATAATATCCATTTTGTTGTTGCGCTCCTCCTGAAGCTTCAAATCAGTGGTCGGAGGGTACAACGCACGGAGTTCATCTCTGAGTTTTGAAAACCGAGTGAAATAGTCAGTAAAGGACGAATCACCTTGTTCTGCTCTACTATATGCCTGAACCACAGAAAATGCATGTGACAGAGATTCTTTGGCCGAAAAGGATGAGGACAAATGATCCCACATTTCTTTCACAGTGGGAAAGTTCTAAGCTATAGTAAGTATTTGTGGCTCCATAGCATTCCACAAAGCCATCTGAATACCACTATCATCAATACGCCATTCACGGGTAACCGGATGAGGAGGGATTGTTGTCAAGTGGTCTTCCTTGTCAAGACTAGCAAGACCTTTCTCGACAAAGAGACTCCATGAACTCCAATTTTTGGAGTCAAGTTTCACAGGAATACGTAAAACCGAGTTGTAATTGATAATACCTGGAGCAATCTGAGTTGGGGTGGCTGAATCGGTCTTCTTTTCATCACCCATGTTACCAATGTTAACAGATCTGAAAAACGAGCTGCTGGATCTAAAAGCAGAACAGAAAAACGCGTGGGAACAGGAAACAGATCACCAATATCGATCGGGACAGAGATTCTGAAGCTTCTGGAGCTTCGACGACGGCCGGAGGTGGCTTCACGCGGCGGTGCGTGGGGACCACGCGCAGTCTTCAGGCGGCGCGTGGGGGCGCGTGCGGTGGTGGACGGCGGCGATTTTTTCGGGGTTCCTTAATCGAGGCTTTCTGCAGCTGATGGTGGTGGCGGTGAGTTGTATTTGTTGCTCGAAAAAAGATTTGGTGTGGACAGCAAGCTCTTGACCGGAAATCAGAAACAGGGCAGAACAGGGACGGGTTGCCTGACTAGGATTCGTACCGAGAGCCTTGTGGCTCTGATACCATGCAATGAAACTGGATTATTGATTGAATGAATATACAAGGAGAAAACACCTCAATATACAGAGGTGGAAAACCCTAATCTAAGGCCCATCAAGGCCCATGGGCCAATATAACGGGCTAACATAACTGGACTAATTTAAACTAAACTATTTACATTAACAATATATATAAGTGACGGTTGAAAAGATAGCAGTCCACTCAACACCAAACCTTGATTCAAGCAGTTAAAAGTCTATATATAAATACCTATGCTTACTGCTAAAAGAGTGAAAACATATATAAGTTCCTAATGAAGTGTTGAATAAAGAGCCAAAGTACTCATTTAAAAACTTAACCTTAACTATGGCTTGGAGGGGTGCGCCAGGCCAAGGCAGTAGTGCAACACCAAGGCGACGCTCAAAGACCCCAATAGCAAGCTATTGTGGTGGGTCTTTCCCCTTAAAAAATTAGATTAATATCAAGTGGGCCGATGACCCACATATCAGATATTAAACTGATAAGAACAGATACTACACTTGATCTTAGCCAAAAGGCCGAGAAAGGTATGCTTTCTCCCTTCCTGAAGCTCACTTAATGTAGGCTGGCCCTTCCTCTTTGCACTCTTCACTGAGCCAATGTGGGACTGTCAGTTACTGTTTCGCTTCAGTTGTCATCTCTCAAAAATTATGTTCCATAGCTAATGATATCTAATAAAACTAGCCTTTAAAGATCATAAACTAATAAAAAACGTCCATCAATTGATCGACACTTAATCACCACCCCAAATCCGCTTTGAATCCACTGAAACTTACCGTTTCAAACTTAACATTGTGTTATAGTTTTTGCGCTTTGATTTTCTAAGAACCCTTATCTACAACTAATTCCAGCTCTGTTTAACTTAAACTGACAACCTGATCATGATTCTAACTTATTTCGGTTGGTTGCTAGGTTGCATACTCACGTAATTCAAAGGGATTGTGAGAAACTACATGGGGTTCATAAGTGTCTTCTCTAGGTGTGTTTGTAAGTGCCAGAGAAAACCAACATGGTACAAGAAAAAACAAAGCATACCTATTTGATTTATATAAACAACTTGTAGGAGCAATTTGTCTCTAGACATGTAAGGAAGACGTGCAGGTTTCAAGAACACGCCTGCATGTGAAGCAGTGATATTATCATATTGGTGCAAAGACAAGATTTGTTAAAAGTTCCAGTGTTAACTCGATTAAAAGAACTTGTAACAGGAATAAATTGCACCTTCTCCAAGAAGTCTGTAAACTCCTTGTATATTTGGTCCGGTTCATTCAGCTGCGCTTTATTATGAAAAAAAGTTTAATCCAGCTGGTGGTAAAGTAAGCCACTAATAATGTTCCTAGCCTCATCACAAAAAACCATCTTTCACAGTTGTCTAATCTTTGACTTTACTTATATTCACATCAATAACACCAATCACCTACAAAAATTAAAATAAATCAGAAAAATATGCAACAAATAGGTAAGTAGTACTTAGAGGACGAAGTATCACTATCTTTATGTTTCGCTCCAACTGAATCTAACTTGAAGCATATTATGACATGAGGATTACAACACTGAAAAAAAGGCAACTAACCCGTTCATATACATAAGCCATATCCATGAGATGCCTGAACCAGACTGTCGCAACTCAAGAATTGATTAATAGCCTGCCAGCAAAAGCAATTGTAAGGAAATAGAAGACTAAAAAATGGCAGGGTTACCACTAGAATAAGATATACTAAGTGGAACTTTAAAACAAAGGAGCAAAGGTTACCTGGTCCAAACAACACAAGTACATACCAAACTTGGGATTTGAATTTTTTTTTCCATGACATAGAAACGAAAAAAAGATAAGTTACAGTAGCTATAATGGATCCCAGTGACAAGATATCAAATATTCCTAAAATGGCAGAAATACAGTATACTTGCTAAATTTGGATTCTAGTATTTTACTATGGTCAGCATGAGCAGGTGCACGTTATGCAATAATATACACATGTACATCCATTAAAGAGATTAGTATCACCTAAAGAAATCAAAAATTCTTCAGATGAAACAAAGAATCACATTTAAAGAGTAACAAACCTTTACTGGATCATACATTGAGATAAAATGATCAACAGTTTCCCCCAAGGAGACAGATACCATCTAGAAAGGGAAATAGGGGCATGATCAGTGTACAAAACAGAATACAATAAGCATATATCATTATTGACACTACACTTTTCTTGATAACTAACTTCAGTAAGTGTTCCCTTGCCAGATTCGTCTAGTAAACATAATGACTGAGAAGTAGCATGCCTTTTAAGTCTTAGGCATCAATACGTATGAACCTCAAAAGAAGATTATTTCTTGGTTCATCGGAAAGATCAAATTCGGTTACGTAAAAGATTCTCTAGCATCATTAGTAGGAGTAACTACAGAATCCACATGCTAGATGTGGATACTGGATAAAGACCATAGTGAAATTATGATATTACCATTTTGTTGTATTGCTAAGAAAGCTTCTTCACTCTTGGTACTTGTGAATATGATCAAGGGCTTAAATTGGTACTTGATGGGACATGATAAAATTTAATATTACCATCCTGTTGTTTAAACTAATGTTAAAATATAAACTGAAGTTAGCTAACGACCTACAGTTTGAGATAGACACCTAATGTGAAAATAGGTAATAAAATTAACACTGAATATCCAAATCATGTTGATGAGTTAATAAAATGGGCTTCAATTTGAATGAAATATTGTATGTAAGTGGATGAGCAGAAGTATCTTTTACCCATATCAATTAGAGGAACTCTGCAGTACCCTCATCCCAGAGTTCCAGCACATGGAGCTTTCATGTAAGATTGTCGTAATATGAAATTCCAGCTCTGGTGACATGACTTTCACAATTAGTTAACTTCACAGTATCCACTAATTAGTACTACATAATAAATAAAGAGAACTTAACTTTATGATATTGTAAGTATGAAGAATCTTATGTGAATTTCAATTTAATAATGATAGCAAACTGAAATCTCATCAAGATAATAGTCTTCATAACTAAATGTTATACAATAACACTTAATCTAGAACGCTGTATAGTGTGATAACACGTACCGTTACAACAGGATTACCAAATACGGATGCTTGTTCACCTAATAAGCTTACCCATGACATGCATGAGAAAAAGCCGTAACAGTGCCAAACAAGTTTAGGCATAGTATTGTATTATTAAATCTCAAGGCAAAAGAATAAGTGTTTTCAAATATGTTTAAAGTTTAAACAGCATCATTTTGTCATTATTTATTAATCCGAAAATTAGTTATAAACTTGGAGTGGTGTTTTCCACTTGGCAAGGCATTACTGGAGCCTTTCTAAAAGGCCATTCGAGAGAGCACCTACTATCTAGCATGATTTCGCTTAGTGAAATGAGAATTTCTATCGCTATTGCTCCCCTGTTTAATCATCGATTGATCACTCTAATAGAATTATATACATCATATGAATTACAACACATAATCAACATATAAATTATAAAACATCAACACTAAAAACGCTTAGGTAATCAGATAAGAATCAGTTAAAGAAACTACAACGCAGGATCAATAATCAAGCATCAGCACCAAAAACGCCTAATTAGTATATACAGCACAGCGCACAATCGATAAATAAAAAATCAGCACCAATAACGCCTAATCAATCGTAGCAACTAATTACAGATAAGAAGCAATTAAGATATCAGCAAATAATAGCCAGAAAAAACGATGAGGGAGAAATGTGTGGTCACAGAACATGCAAATGCATGTAGGAAACAACCTGATGGGCGATCGAGTGAACGTTATACTGAATCGTAGTGACTAGTGAACGTCGTTGAACACTTGAACACACGCCGTTTCTATTTCGTCGGCTTCCTCCATGGCACCAAATGATCATGGTGGTGGAGATGATGCCGTGATGGTTGAAAGGAGAGTGTGTGTGATGAGGAGGGGGGGGTGTGGTTGGGGTTTGCGTGTTGGTGTGGCCTACTGGACTCGTATCGTTGGATTTATAAAGGGGAAAAGCGAGTCGGTGGATTTGATTTGTTTTATTTTTGGAAATGATGCAGCGAAGATACGCCAATATCTTGATTTTGTTACATCTATATTCACCATTATATTAATATTTTTAGGATTTTTATAAATTAGTACTCATATAACTTATTTTAATCTGTATCATGATTTGCATTAATTCATAGATGAGTTTAAACATTTAACCTCAAAAAGTATTTTTACTTATTTATAAAACAAAACCTTATGATAAAATTAGAATTTCAATCTTCTTGGTAAGATGCGTATGTTTGACTACTTATCATATGTTCCTGTCGTCTCTCCCATTCACTCCGGCAAGAGTTACCCTACGCGAGAATAGCTTCTCATATTGTATCATTGTCAATTGATGGCTAAGCAGTTTGCTAACATTGTTGAGTTTGCAAATGCTATGATATTTTCATATGTAGAAATGTACCACTTCATGTGAAATTTGTAGGCCAAAAGAGAATGAACAAGAGGCTGAAAATAATATCAGGTCTTAGTTGATTTTATATATTTCATCCTTGTAATTGAATGTTATATGTTTAAATGTATCATCTTTGTATCATTATCAAGAGTATAATTGATTCAATTTCAAACTTGAAATTCACTTTGATTCAATATATGGAATGGTATTTAGAAGTACAATTGATGCAATCACACGGAATGAAAAAAGAAAGCCCCCTGGGTGCAGCAGGGCGGAGCTTGACAATTTTAATAGGGGGGGCGGGGGCAAAATTAAATTTTTTAGGGGGGGCGAACTCCAGTTTTATATAAAAATTTACACTACCGAATCAAAATTTACACTACCGGATCAAAAATTTACACTACCGGACTAAAGTTTTACACTACCGACGAAAAAAAGAGGGCCCCCCCCCCCCGGCCCCTTAAATCCTCCGCCCTTGCCTGGGTGTATTTAAAGTCGATGGAAAAATGATGTATACGATGGCCGAGTTATAATGTTGAATTGCTGACACTAATTACCTAATATGAAATTTATAACTTGGATTTGACATGATGAATTGTACTATTCATCGACTCCACTTCTTCTCTTCTGCTCACATCTCACCAACACCCCTCTCTTCTCCAACTTTCAAACCACCACCTCTACGGACCTTCACCCTCACCAATTCCGGTTCCGCTTCCGATTCCGGCGACTCGGTGGAATCATCGATGGCGATGGAGGACAACGGAAGCTGCGGTAGCAGGGCGGTGGAATCGCCCAAAAACAACCGACAACGACTCCAGAGACGTACTCACTCGCGTCACCGACTCCTCACTCCTCTCAAAGCTCGAATCATCTTCCGATCTCTCAGGTATCCACCAACTCTTCACCTCTCACCTCCACCCCTTCGCCACCGTCCTCAAAAATCCACCCACCAAACCCTCATCTTTTAATCTCTGATGCATAATTTAATTCCATTTAAAAAAGCTATCCATGTGCTCATGAGGAGTACAAGAAGATTGATCATGAAGCAGGAAAATCTCTAAGGTTCACTGTGGTTAAAGACATGCTCCTTGGATGCTTAGTTCCTTTTTCTCTTTGTATAGTTCTTGATCACATTATGAAGGTTTTATGTTGATTTAGGTGCAAGCCAAGTGCATTCATAGGATGATAGGATTTCTTTTATTTAGAAAAATTGAAGTTTTCTATTTATCATTTTATTATTTGTTGTTG
The DNA here is from genome assembly GCA_024085815.1 of Flaveria linearis. Classification (NCBI taxonomy): domain Eukaryota; kingdom Viridiplantae; phylum Streptophyta; class Magnoliopsida; order Asterales; family Asteraceae; genus Flaveria; species Flaveria linearis. The sequence goes on from CM044002.1 coordinate 3,653,270, forward strand.
GATGGCTAACGTGTCCTAAAATTATATAATGATTATCTAGAAATTTTTTTAAAGCAATTGGATCACTTAGTTTTTTTACCTCTGAACAAAGATGTCTTTCATGCTTATTGATTAGTCACTTTATAATATGTTTAATCTACTTGAATATTGTTACACATTTGATTTTTAAGATAATATCTTATTTCTCTTGGATAAAAATATGAAGTCACCTTCATCACTTACTTTGAATCATAATCATATAATTAGCTAATAAAATAAATGTTTCTTATCTTGAAATGAATTCAAGTGTCATGCCTGACTTTATAAACAAGTCCTAAAGTTTTTCTCTCCATGATGACTAATAGATAACAGTTTGCTGGTACTTATGATGTGAATACCAAAAGTTTAGGTACCATGAGACACAAGCCTGAGCTTAGCCATGTTGCCAACAACAAAAGAATTTCACATCATCTAATATAGTGATTTCTATCAGGTATGGTAAAACTATATGTTTAATTTGGTTACATTACGTTACAATCAATGGTTTATGGCTAAAGTGGTCCTCATATGTTTTGTTCTTGCAAGAGACCAGGGTTCGATCATGTTTCTTTTTATTTAGTTAATTACGTTGTTGACTTTCTATTGCTACAAAACCCCGTTTTTCCCTTTTGTTTTTTGGCCGTCTGATTATAGTCGCCTCTTCCCACTTCACTCTTCATCGATTTGCATAAAGAGTATGCATTTTGAGTTGATATTATCTTCCTACAGTTAACAACATTAAAGTTCAGCATCTTTATATTTGAAGAGAACACTAAATTTCTGCTTCTAAAGTTTATTTGTCCAATTTAAGAATATCTTTTCCTACTATTAATCATTTTTGTGATGAATATATTTAAATATGGAAAGTGATGCTAATTTCATACTTTGAAGCACAATCATTTTTTGTAAAGTATGTTTGACACACAGTTGAAATTTAGCTGCTATAACTTTGGCTCTGTTAGTCAAAGTGTATATGCAGCATGGTCAACATTCTTCAAATGTAATTCAAGTATAATCTTTCCTTTTGACATATCTTTTAACGTTCTATAATCCTCAAGAAATAGTACAAAACTTTCTGCTTATAAGATGAAACTGTTTTCTTTTTGTTTCTACTACATATTGAATTGTCTGTTGTTTGGTGTATGCTTTTACACTTCATAACAAAGTGAAGATAAGGTTGACATACATCATTTTTTTTATAAAGTTTGTAATATTATTTGGTTTAGTTTCATTTGAGGTGTGATTATTTGGGTTTATCTTCACTGCTTTATTGGCTTGACTATTTATACTATACTATTCATTAGTAGATAAAAAATAAATCTGTCTAATGTTGTTGGTTGCATGATTGCATTTATCAGAGAAAAGCTTTGACGTTCCTCCTTTTAAACATGAAATGATTTCTTCATTGGATGACTTAATTATAAAAGGGAAGTGTTCTCACTTAGATATGTGTCAATATGTTAGTAACTTGATTGTAAATGTTGTTCAACTTGCTTAGGTTTATGTGTTAATACCAACACTTTTAATTATGGCATCTCTATCAATTTCAATTAAAAAACAGGTCAAAACCGTTTTGGGATAAAACAAGTAATTTTAACAACACTGCTAAAACAAGTAACTTTAAATGCGTTGAAAACTTTGTTTAAATCAAATAGGAGATTGTCATATTGTGTGAATATAATTTGATTGAGTTTTAATTTATTTGACCAGTTGAAATATAATACTATGGAAAATGAGGCGTGGGAAAACGGCACCAATTCTGTCCAATAACACAAAAAACTTCTTTTTAAGTCCTTCGGCCTTCGCAAACAAACAGCCCGGCCAACCCAAGTAATCCCCCATAACATCAATCAGTACCGCAAAAGGCTCAAAATCTAAGTCTCCAGCAGCTGCGGAGCGGGGGATAAAGGAACAGCAGGATTACAACATTGCACAGGATCAATCAGAATGCGGGAGCGCAGAGCCTTAAACCATCGACCCATTCAAAAGCGAATAGGTAAAAAGTACTACCTCCAAATTAATAGTTTCTAATATTATTTTCTCTAACCTGTGTGCTTACTATGTAAGTTTACAGATGGATTTACTACAACACTTATTAATGCATTGTTTTCTTACTTGGATGAAGTGGGAGGTATAATAGATGGTGAAATTCAACTTGATGATATTATAGTGGATTCATCACGGTGTATATAAGATACATAATATTTTTAGTTATTTACAAAAAGGTGTGTGGGGTACGCCTAAATGACCCCGTTTCCTTGAACCAAAGAAATTATACATTGCTCTGAAAAGTAAATCTCTTATTTTTGGTAGCAACTTTGTTGTAAATTTACAAGATATATAGTGCAGGTTATTACTTCGTGCTAGGGCTGTGATGATATGTAAACAATGGTGTAAGTTGCTTTTGGCACGGCTACCGTTTAAGGTTAGCAGTCGCAGCTAAAAACCCGTTCTGAGCCCGACCCATCAACGCGCAACGCGCGTTGGTTGAAACACCTAGTGTGAATTAAAAGTAGGGTTTTGTTTTTTACGATAAATTACTTAAATGCCCCTAAAAAGATCAGTGTTTACATTTAATTTTAACGGTGCTAACTTGTTGGATGTAAATATCACCAAATATTAAACGTCGGGGACCCATATGCAAATTATATATACTATAATTCCCTTTTGTCGGTGTCGACAGGGAATTATAGGTTTTTTGTAATTTGACCACCTACCTTCTTCAAATTACAAACTGATCCTCTGGCCCTATTTTTATTCATCAATTGTCCCTCATCTTCTCAAAAGCTTAACACAAAAGAGGAAAAAGACGAGAAGTTAGGTCCATTGGGAGGTGTGAGAACCGTCTTGATCTTGAATTTGGGTGATTAGAGGGTGAGTGAAGAGCGAATGGGCTAAAATGGCGAATGATAGGGGAAAGATTAGGGTTAGGGTTATGAGGTAAAAGGTTTTGGGGGATTGTTTGGGGATGGCGATTAATTGCTTGAGGATATCTGATGCAGAGAGGAATTGGAGCTCATCTGGAGGTAGATCCATGGCGATTGATTGCTTGATGTGTGTGTGTTAATGGGAATGGAGATTTAGATCTGATTTGGGTGCAGATAAATTGAGGAAGAAGGTAGAAGACGGTGTGGTATGTATGTATGTATAATGTATTGTTCATCTTTTTTTGACAAATGTTTTTTGTTTTTAGAAATTCTTAGACTCTGCCACGACCACCACCATGAAATCACCATATTCACAAGAAAGTTGTGTTCTATTATGAAAAGGAAAGTCAAGATGAAGCCGATCGGAGATGCATGCTCCATTTCTGGTAGATCGCTGGGATTGGAGGTAAGATTCTCGGATTTGTTCGAGTTATGCTACTGCATGTGGTCGAAGGCGATTAGAGCTCCTTCTGACAACGACAGTCTCTATGATCTGTATAATCTAAATAAAAGGCTATTAAGGGTGTGATTGGAGCTGATTCCGCCAGGGGATGTCTCTATAATCTGCACAATCTAAATCTAAATTCAAGGTATAAAATCAAATTTATTTGACATGTTTATGTGTCGAGCACTTAGCTTCTTGCATTTTTGTCTGTCAACCTTAAATCACCAAAACCTTCCATTGATCAGCATCGCAAACTGTTGTGAGTTGGGTCTTTAATCATAACGCTCAAGGGATGCTTAGTAACCCCAATTTCCTATAAGATTTAAAAGTATATCAAACGTTGATCTGAGAAAGTCAACTTGAAACCTGGTACTTTGTGTAAAGAATTTCAGTTTACATTCAATATTTTTATGCTCGAAATCCCTGTCGTTAAAGTTCTTTATCCATATATTTTAATTTTATGAACGCATTATAGTCTCTATATGATTTTGGCATTATTGCATGTTTGTTTTATGGTTTTAATTTCTAGATCATATATTACCTAGACAATATGTTTCATGTTCTCAACTTTCCCCAAGTTTGATCTCCCTTTTGTTTATTTGTATCATGGCTGAAGCTATATTATGAGATTGATCGAATGGGGAGTACTCTTGATTTGATTCAATTTTGTGTTGCTCATTGTGCATTGGCTTTCTGATCGAACCTCTTATTGGAGCATGCAATGTTCATAAGATTTAATCGTCCGGATTCGTGAACTACGTCTGAATTCTACTAAGGTCTGAAGAATTGATTTGATTTTTTAACATACAGTACCAATTGCAGATAAACTATTTGAATAAATTATGATGCTTACACCACAGCATTATTATTATGTAATTGTGTTTTATAATGGTGCTATGAGCTTTATATTCTAAAGCTTAAAAGAAAGTTTATATTGGTGATTTCATATTTTAAGGTTGGTATTAGATGGAACTTGCAAGTATCTTCTTTGGGCTTCAACTACAGTTGTATACATAAAATCGATAGCAAATTCTATTTCTTTTAGTATTAGTTTTCTAATCCCATAAATACATTTAATTATATTTGGCTTTGGTGTTTTTTTATTGATTTATGTGGTTTTGACATGAAATTTGAGTATTCTGCCCATGAGGTATGTTTTAGTGGTGTATACCCTTATTTTCTTCTTTTTTTGCTTATTTGGACATGGATACATGTCGTTTGGAGGTCTTCAAGCATAAATATTGAAACTTTAGTTACGTTTTATTATAAAATTAAAATTATATTTTGTCATCTTGCAGGTGTCAATGTCTCCAAAACCGGGTGCTGTTGGCTTGAATTTGACTGCAGCCTCAAATGTATTTCTTATGGTATGTAATCTTTTTAACTTTCAGATATATATTTTTTATTTTGACTATTCTATTGATTCTATTTGTTTATTGATTTACTTACAAAATTCATGTTATAGCTTATTGTAGTGCTATTGAATACTTAGCCTGTATTGTGATTTGTTTAGGAAATGTAGCTTGTACTTAGTATATATGTTCCCATTTTGATATTGATATATAATTTTCTACAACTGTTGAAACAAAGTATACTGTGTATATCTTTTTCTCTCAATAGCATAGATCAACCTGTTGTGCCCAATTCACTTGTAATCACATAAACTAATGATGTGATTATTATATTGGGAATAGATTGTATGATGTAATGAACATGAAGATGAACAGTTTCATTGTCAACTTTAAATTTTATTTTTTATGTTCTTTTATGAATCAACTATGGCAGGTATAATTTTCCAACCATCACAAAGTTGGCCGCAGCAATGCGCGGCTATAACACTAGTTATATATATAATAACAATAATAAAAATAAAATAAAAAAATTAGATGATAATGGCAAACGTAAATAAAACACATGGAGGTAAACCATAATTCACTCAAAATTGTATTTTACAAATAAATTGTTTCTTTAGAAATAACATTAATAACAAATTATTTATATTAATTTATAAACAACAATTTAATTCTAGATGAAAAATTAAATGAAATTGGTAGTAATTAAGTAATCTATAACTATAATAAAAGAAGGTTTTCTTTTGACACGTGTCATCAATCTAGCATATCAAATGACACGTGTCATCATTTTAGCATATCCGAAAAATCATTTTCCCGCCTCTCTCTCATAATAAATACGAAAATTATAAAAATAATTAATTTGACTTTCCTTTTTTATTAAAATATCTTAAAACAATATATATACATTTATGTTTATTGTCTCTCTCATATTAAATGATAATTATTTTAATAAGTAAATTAAAATATTAAACATCTAAATATAAATATTCTTTTTTTAATAATTTATTGATATATACTAATTATATGATTTTAGATTTTTATCTTTAAATATAGAGTAATAATTTTAGATTTATTTTTTGTTATAACTTTTAAATATTTATTATATTTTATTTCACCAATAGCTAATTAACTTTAGAAAATAAAATATTTAAAAAACTAATGATTTTGATATGTTTTATTTATTCCACCCATGTAATACATGGGCTCTAACCTAGTTATTTAATAAGAGATAGAAACGAAAATTTTGATGAGATGAATGTAATATTGGCACGTGTCTCATTTAATTACTCTTTTATTAAAGTAGAAAATGTATTAAATCAAAGTAATTATTATTACATTGTTTTTAAGACGAGATCCATAATATTTGTGTGACCATAAGTCGTAGCTTATATTTTGTTAAGTCGGGTTGGCTTTGTCTTAAGCTTTATTAAAGGACAAAGTAATCACGATCAACTCATAAACCAAATAACTTTTAATCAAATAAATAGAATTTAAATTAAATCATATATATTTGTTTCCCTACTAGGTTGAGAATTTCAATCTAATAAGTAGACGGATGTCAAGAGTGAAGCTTTTAGTCCTCTTGTTTTTCGCTCAAAAGGGGAAGTTAATTCGTATTTCTTACGAAAATGTTTACACCCCCTCTCCGGGTAGAAAGAGAGAAAAAAAGTTACAGGTCTCAGTGATTTTTATCTCCCTGTACATATATATTCAAGTTCTACGGTTCTACCACCTTGAAAATCTAATTTAGAGTTATAGCTTATAAGTGCATCCAACCGAATATTCCACAACCTCAGGGGCTGAAATTGTAAAAAAACAAGAAACATGAGTGACCTTCGTCAAGAAAGAAAGAAATGAAGAGTCATCGACCTATAAGATGAAGAAAATGCTTCAATGGCAGATTTGCGCCTAGCCCTGTACGCAGTAGTCTATATTATCTTACCTTTACTATTATTTTTCTTTTTAAATTTTCACTTTACAGAAATAATTCCATCTGTTCTTCGCATATCAAGGGTTAGGAGGTGTGGATTCATCATCTTGTTGAAGCGATCAAAGTTCAAGACTTAGGTTTCCCACCTGTGTTGATCGCCGCCGTTCGTCATCTTACACATAATTATATTATTATTATATTTTACTGTTTATTGTACGATTTTGATTTCTTTAACAATCGCAGAGGCAATTGTGCCCGTTTTTTGGGATCAATTGTCGATTTTTAGGTTTTTAGTCTTTGATTTCAATTCGAAGGATCAGGTTTTTAGGGTTTCTGTGTGGTTCGATTTTGTAAGAGTGATTATGGATAAGAAGAAGGTCGCTGTTCCTCTTGTGTGCCACGGGCATTCTCGGCCGGTAGTGGATTTGTTCTACAGCCCCATCACTCCAGATGGATTTTTCTTAATCAGTGCCAGCAAAGGTTGATTTTTACTTTCAATTTACTGGTTTTGATTCTTTAATTTGTATATCAACTCTCAATGTTATAGTTTCTACAGTTTATAAGACAATCATAAAGTTTAGATAGTAACATCATATCAACATTTGGATTGATCAACTCTTTCTGTGAAAGCTTGCTACTGATATGCATGTTTATCCATGTATCACATCGCATTTGAGTGTGTGTGTGTATTAATTCAACAATTTATGTATGTGTATCTTATTCCCGAAACTATGATTGTTCTGTTGGGAAAGAATTGCACGTAGAAATCAATACCATGTTACTATGAAGTATGAACTTTAACTTACAGCATTAAGTTTGTAATTCAGATTCCACTCCCATGCTTAGAAATGGTGAAACTGGAGACTGGATAGGAACGTTTGAGGGGCATAAAGGTGCAGTTTGGAGCTGCTGCTTAGATACTAATGCTCTGCGTGCTGCATCAGCATCTGCTGATTTCACAGCGTATGTGGTGAAGATTTACTTTGTTATACACCCTTAGTATTAAATTTTATTTGTTTTCTTGATATTATTTTGGGCTTACTACACCAACATGTAACTTACTTTCACCTTTTTGTCATTATACGTTAGAAAAATTGTTTTTCAATTGTTTGTAATATACTTTTAAGTTTTCAGTGTTGCTACAAGTAACATTTTATAGCAGTTAAGGCAATGACATGTCACCATTTTTTGGTTAACTGACATTGTGACATGTCACCATTTTACCTGTTGCTTACATGCAATTTCATGGTAAAAAAACTAAATTATGTTGCATAATGCATACAATGACAAAAAGGAAGTTCCTTGTTTTCTTAATATCATCTTGTGTTAGTTACACCAAAGTGTTTTATTTTCACCTTTTTGTCATTGTCTGGAATTTTTTTTTCACACCATGATAATATATACTACCTACCTTTCATCTCTCTACCATTGTATGTAAATGATCTTCTATAGCATGTAAAAGAAATTGTTGACATGGCATTGGCAGTGGCAGACTGGCAGTGTGCCATGTCACTATTCTACCTGCTATAGAAGGTTCCTTACATACTATGGTGTAGATATGGAATTAGGTTACGTCGGATGGGAAAAATAACATTTTTTCTTGCATACAATGATTACTAAAAGGGTGAAACCAAGTTACTTGGTGTAAAAACTGACAATCATCATGATTTATGTTGCTGTGTCTGTTGAATTTTCAGAAAATTGTGGGATGCTTTAACTGGGGATGTGCTGCACTCATTTGACCACAAACATATTGTTCGAGCATGTTCCTTCTCTGAGGTGGCCTCATCTTTCTCTATATGCAGTCGGTTATATCTGGTAACAAGGTTGGGTAGGTTAGATAAAACGGATCAAAGCCGGAATGAACCTCAAACATTATTATTGTTTCATTAAAATATGAATGCGCCAAATATAATAACAAAAACTCTTTACATGAAACAGAAGGATGTTGCTTATGTATTGATTCCAAGAGAATAAACAATCTTCACAAGTGAACTTATTCATCCAAAAGTATTGATTTTATGCCTGGAAGAGTGAAGAACAGTTGGTTAGGTATTCTATGTTTGATTAAGTGATGTCTATCACACAGTGAAAGAGCAGTAAGAGCTTCAGCAATTTTAATCCGATAAACATGAAGATTTTACTCAATAGGAATTTAATCATTGATATCAGGAGAATCTGGAATATTCTAAATTATTTGTATAATACAAATACATGTATAACTAATGGATCTTATTCCCTTAAACTAACATATTTATTTTATTTTATCATTTATTGGCTATTGTTTATGCATATGAATGTTGAATTCATTCAGTAAGCCACAGCATCATCTGATGGAAATCATAATGTGTGCCTATGGATGCACCTGTTACTTATATAAATTTCTTTATTATTGAGGATAGAAGCAATTTTCTTAATTCTGCAGGATACGCATTTTCTGCTAACTGGTGGTTTTGAGAAAATACTTCGCATATTTGATTTAAATCGACCGGATGCGCCTCCAAGAGAAATTGAGCATTCTCCAGGTTCTGTCAGGACCGTCACTTGGCTCCACAGCGACCAAACAATACTTAGTTCCTGTTCTGATTCTGGGGGAGTAAGGTATGTGATTAAATGTGTTCACAAATGTGCAAACTGATACGTTTTGCTGTTAAGACGTCAAATGATTAAAGATGACAAATAACTCTGTATAGATTGGCATGTTAGAGAAAAAGAAAAGCAAGACCATAAAGGTCGAAGTAATTTAAATTAACTGAAATGATGATTGACGGCTGTTCTTGTCATGATAATGAAGTCTCCTTTTACGAGGCATTTTGGATTTGATTAATAATTACTGTTATTTCAAGTCTTAATACACTTTTTAATGTTTGGTTTCTGCATCTGCTTATTTAGGGGTTAAATAATAGATATAGTAAACATTTTTTATATCGGTTTCAACAAAACTAATTTTCTAAAAATAAAGTAAGATAACCATTTATTCCTCTATTAAACTGATTATCTATGCAGCCCATTTTATTACAACTGAATCTGATCCTTGTAAGTCGATATCAGATAATCATTTTAACATGCACTTCAGTGTCCTCTTTAGAAATTTCATACTTTTGTGATTGCATAACCAAACTTTCAATTATACCCATGTGGTTCTTGAATTTGTTGATTTGTGTTTGAAAAATATTATGTGATGTATATTGACAGGCTATGGGATGTGAGAAGTGGGAAAATGGTCCGTACTCTTGAAACAAAATCACTGTGACCAGTGCTGAGGTCAGCAAGGATGATCGTTATATTACCACTGCAGATGGTTCTTCTGTCAAATTCTGGGATGCAAACCAGTAACTATTTTCAACCCATATTATTATGCATGACTGATGACTGATGACTGTCCCTTCATGATTTTAATGCGCATATACATTAATTAAAAAATTTTCTTTCTATTTCATAGTTTTGGGCTGGTGAAAAGTTATGATATGCCCTGCAATGTGGAATCGGCATCATTGGAACCAAAGTTGGGTGATAAGTTTATTGCTGGGGGAAGACATGTGGATTCGCCTATTTGATTTCAATACTGGTGAAGAATTGGTATGCATTTTGACAGTTTTTACTACAATGTATTCATATATCCACTTGTTTATAATGAGTGAATATTATGCACTAAACTGACAGCTTTATGTATTAGTTTTTTGTGTACAATTTAAATCTGTACACATGACACTGCACTTATTGTTGTATGATTAAAATTTTTAACTTTTAAAACTCAAAATTGAAGTCCCTGGATTTAACACGATTAAATCGTTCAATTTTTTTAAAAGTCAAGGGATTTAATCATTTAAATATAGCGAGTACTTGAATGAGATTTCAACGGAACTCCAGTTTTTTTAAACAGCTGCCCTTTTCTACATAGCAAAAGCTTTTTTTTAGCATGCACTTGCTTGTCGGTCCCTATGTGTAGTTAAAATTTAGATCATTAGAGGCGTCAAGATTGCCAGGTTGGGTTGTTGAAACAGGTAAGTTTTAGTACAGCTCAACACGGGCCAGGCTTAGCCAGATTGGATTGACTTGCAAACACTCTTTTGTCTATTTATCAGTAGATAATTAGTTCAGAAATTATCATTACAAAAACTATAGTAATCTAAATCTTTGAATAGAGACTGTTTAGGAGGTTGTATACAGTGAAGATAAACCCTTGGTGTCTTTTAATCTGACTGACCCGTGAAGCATGGTCCTCTTTCGATTAGTTTTGTTTCGACCCATTTATAAGTAAATGGCTCGAAATGGTCACCTTTGACATTGATGGGATGAAATTTTATGGTTATTGTTGTAGGGTGCAACAAAGGTCACCATGGTCCGGTCCATTGTGTGAGGTTCTCCCCTGGAGGTGAATCATACGCATCCGGGTCTGAAGATGGAACCATAAGAATATGGCAAACAGGGCCTTTAAATCCAAAGGAGAAAGAAGGCTCTGTTCCAAATGGCCCAAGCAAGCCCATTACAGTTGAGGAAATTGGCACAAAATTGGAGGATTTGAAAGTTGCCAGGGATTAAAGAGGGGTTGGTTGGCTGGTTGGCTGTTAACTAGAAACATACATATATCATATATGTTTGTTCTACCTTTGTGTGCCTAATTTGTAAGTTTAATGTTGTCAGCATTTTCCTTCACAATAATCAGACACTACTTGTGGATTCTGTTTCGTTTTGTAGTATGTTGATTAAACTAACTAATTATATATTTTACATTTCTATTATTAATAAAAACAGCAAAATACCATTGCTATCGTCACCACAGGTCCACCACCATTAAAGACGACACCATCACGATCACAACCCCTTCTCCCACGCCTAGTTATCACCATCTTTTTTATCAAAAGGGCGTGAAATTACAACCATCTGTTTATATAAACATTGTATACAGAGCTCTTCGCCAGTGTTACAACTGCTACCTTTTTTAAGCAATTTCTTTAATTTTTATCTTTGCTCACAATTAAAATCTTATATTAGAGCATTAACAATGGTGGTAGATGTCCATGTGAAGACATGTGTTCATGTTGGTTTCAAAATTTGGTTCGGATTTGGTCAATAAATTGCATTGTTTCTTAATTCCATCAGCGTTTTCTCTCGGGAGCTGAATGGTTTCGCTGCCATGAGTGGCTTTCCTTGTGTTGACCCTGCAAATAAGTGGATATACATGACGCCCAGAGGACATACTCTCTCTAATACCACTTGTAAACTCATACAAAATCACTGGATAACAATGGCACAAGGGGAAGAGAACACAAATTGAACCCAACTACTGATCGCTTCAATATTGAAAAGGTGAACAACGAAAGCGTACTTAATGGAAAATAGAAAAAGGTACCACTACTTTTAAGTTCTACACTCCTACCACATTGTCAACTACACGCTACTCCACTAAGACAACCATTACGTGACTAAATAACATGCAGAAATTGAACTAAAATGAAACATAAAGTTGAAGGTTTACTGTTAAAGTTGTGGGGTTCAAGGGGCAAAGTGCTTTGCTGTAGGCATGCAAAAATGTAAACAAACCGTACGAACATGAAAATCGACATGGTTGTATTTCGTGTTGTTTATTTTCCTTTAACCGAACACGAACACGAACATGTAATATAAACACGATTTTTGTTCATGTTCGTTCATTAGAAAGTATAAATATTATGTTCATTCATAAAAGCTAAACGGGCAATTCATGAACGTAAATGAACACTGATAACGAACATAATTGAATAAACATAGACAAACACAAATAAACATATATGAACATTAATTAAGACAACGAACAACATTAATACATTATAACACATATGAACGTAAATAAACGAACATTAATGAACATATACGAATGTAAATAAACAAACATATATGACCGTAAATAATAAACATAAATGAACATATATGAGCGAACATTTACGAACATAAAAGAATGAATAAAACATGTTTTCATGTTCGTTCGTTTAATTAAATGTACAAAATTTTGTGTTTATGTCCGTTCATTTATTTAATGAACAATCATAAACGAACAATCATAAACGAACTTTTTGTCGATCAGGTCATGAACTTTCTATTAATTCACGTGCCTACTTGGCTTGGATTGAGCTGCAAAAAAGTCACTTGGAATTTGATAAGTGAAGTTCGGTAGAAACTTTGTAATTGAAAGTAGTTAAGTTACTACCGAATCTAGTTTCTATAAAAATGTTAGGAACGATATAAATGCTAACCTGATTAACCGTCAATTTGTACAAATACAATTATTCCGTTAATTAATGCAATGTTTCCACATATATGATTAATTCATTTGGTCATTTTGAAGTGATCATTTTACACGATTTCGGGACAAAATTCATCGTTGTCATCCCCCTTCATCGACTATGCATAGCATCCCTTGATCATCTTTGTACAAACAGGGTATGTATGCGTAATCCATGTTACATGTACTAGTGATGTCACGTATTAATCTATCGGTTCATATAAGGTATTAGGTATATAATTATATTAACATCGTACACAACTCTCTACCCCGTCACATGTTCTACCTTTTTCCTAGGGTCTTGACTTTTGCAAACACGTGCAATATTCTTATAATCGTATATTTAATCAATAACCGTAAACTTCGGTCATTATATGTTGCATGACAGGAAGTCATTGAATTTGTTTGCAATATTCTAGTTTCTTTCATCGTACACAACGAAAATTTACTTTTGATACTTTATATATATATATATAAGATATATATATTATATTATATATATATATATATATATATATATATATATATATATATATATATAGAATATATATATAATATATAGATATATATCTATATATATATATATATATATTATATATATAATATATATAATATATATATATTATAGGGATGGTTCCTAAGAAAACAATATTTATGTGAAAACCAAAAGAAAACCACGGAAACCAATAATATAATTCATTAAATTTTATGTATTTAATTGTTAAAAGGGTATTTAATATTTGTTACATATATGTTGAACATAAATACGAGAATGAAGATTCTTACATATACGTAACACTATTTCAAATGAAAAATGGTTACGTATACGTAATCTATATGTGACGTATATGTAAAACCATGCTACGGTTTTCATTTGACTCATACCCTTATTTATTATGTGCAACCAAAATATAAAGAGTAATGATAAAAAAATTTAAGTTATGTGATCAATTTAATTGGTTTTCTCTAGTTTTCACATAACTTTGTGGTTTTCTTAGGATCCCTCCCTATATATTATATATATAATATATATATATATATATATATATATATATATATAGGATCAGGATCATTACGGAACCATTTTTTATTTTCAGAACCAAAAGAACCATTTATTTACAGAAATATAAATTATAAACCATTGATTTACATAGATGTAAGTTAAAACTGGTGATATTTAGTTTTTTTTATAGTTTATTGTTAATGTCTGATATACACATATGTAAAACAGGTCAAGTATTACCAGACTTAATATACATTTATGTAAATCAATGATTCTGTAGTTCTGAAAATAAAACGTGGTTCTGTAATGATCCTAACCCTATATATATAATATATATTATATATATATATATATATTATTATATATATATATATATATATATATATAGGATTGGGTTCATGTAAGAACCCTTGGTTTTTGTGAGAACCCTTTAACTCATCTTATGGCCTTTGATTTTTGAAAATTTGTACTTTTTAAAAGGATGGCCTAGATCAAATGAAGGGTAAATTAGTCTTTTAACCATTGTACTTGAGTCAAACCTAATCTCCATCTACTCTATATAAAACTCATTTTTTTTTCTTTTCTCATTTAGAAAACACCTGATAACCCAACTTTCTACCACCACCACACTACCACCACCACCACTATACCGCCGCCATCACACTTACACCAAAACACACACACCTCGAAGATCTCAGCGAGAGGTTGGTGGAACGAGATCGCTGCTGATGTCAACGAAGGCGAATCTCCGCCATGATTCTTCAATTCCGGTGGCCATTGACTTCACCGTTAACGATCCTTTCACCATTGACTTCACAGCATCTTCTTCGTCTCGACCACAGGTCAAACACCACCCTTTCTCCACTGAAGATATGGGTTCAGATATGGGTTTAGATCTGGGTTCAGATATGGTCCGATCTGGGTTTAGATATGGTCCAGATCTGGGTTTGCACTATTGCCACCACCACACCATCTTTTAGACCTCGGTTCAGATATGGGTTCACACTATGGTACAGATCTAGGTTATCAACTAGAAGTGGGTTTTCCTCAAAAGAAGAAGGTGGTTATTGTTAAAAATGAAGGAAACAAGGAGACCCAGAAATGGGTTTCCATCAAAAGTAAGTCTCTCTCTCAAAAACACAAACCTAAATGAGTTTTCAATCTCTCATTCAAGCTTTCAAGCATGTTTACAAATTAGTAGAAGACACACAAGAGAAAATGTTATTTTTTCTTTAGTTACACTAGTTTACATTGAAAAAATGTTAGTGGTAACATGGGGTAATGTCATTTGGTTGTTAGTATAACATTAGTATAATATGGTGTAATGTCATTTGGTGTAATATTGGTTAATATTGGGGTTTTCATAGTGTAACTTGATGTTTGCACATAATATTTACTAATGTTATGTTGTTATTCCATATGTTCTTAGCTTACTAATTATGATGTAGTTTCGTATACTAGTGTAAGATGTAGTTTAAGTGTTGTAAAATGGTTTTAGGTGTTTTAGATGTGAATGGTATAATATCGTGTGTAGTGGTGATTAGTATGTTTTAAATTTGTTAACAGAATGTTTTACATTAGTTTACATTGGTTTGCATAGATGTAATATTGCTTGGTTGGTGTAATAATTGCTACTTTTAGTTAAAAATGTTGTAATATCATGTATTTAACAGTGTAAGTAGATGTTTCATTACAAAATTGCTAAAGATTACATTAGTATAACATGGTGTAATGTCATTTGGTTGTTAGTATAACATTAGTATAACATGGTGTAATGTAATTGGTGTAATATTGGTTAATATTGGGGTTTTCATAGTGTAACTTGATGTTTTACACATAATTTCAACATGTCGTAATATCATTGGGGTTTTAATATTGGCTAATTATGATGTAATTTCGTTATACTAGTGTAAGATGTAGTTTAGGTGTTGTAAAATGGTTTTAGGTGTTTTATATGGTTTTTAGGTTCTTACAATGTTGTGTAACAGTAAGTTGCATCAGTTTATATTGTCTATAAATTTATTTATAATTTGTTAATATTGATTTACATCAGTTTACATTAATGTAATATTAGGTGTTTCATAGTGTAACTTGGTGTTTTACACATAATTGTTTAATAATTGTTTTTCTTATTCAAATAAACATGATGTAATTCGCTATAAATATTATGAGATGTCATACTACTATTGTTATGTGTTAGTGCATATGTTCTTCGCTTACTAATTGTATTTTAGTTTGACTACATTGATGTAGTTTCGTTATACTGATGTAAGATGTAGTTTAGGTGTTGTAAAATGATTTTAGGTGTTGTAAAATGGTTTTAGGTGTTTAAATGGTTTTTATGTGTTGTAAATGGTAGTTACAGTGATGAACTACAGGCATCTAACTAAAGCATACAAAAATTGTTGAGACTATATGGAAATTAAAGAGAAAAAAATACGAATTTAATGGTGCAATTATTATAAAAAAACAATCCCCCTACTCTAATAAAAGGGTAGTTGGGTTGCCACATGGCATATTTCTAGAGCCATTTTGCCACATGGCATCTCAATACTCCACCATCAAATGTTTTTCCCGCCCATGGTAATACACAACAAAATTACACGCGGACCCCACTACCCGACCCGTTTTCCTCGCCTTCACTTTACCAAATCCTAACCCTAATTTCTTCAAACACACACTTTCCTCCCAAATTCGACCACGAACCGCAACCCTTCTCATCGGAGATCTCCGCGACACCATCCTCCGTCCAAAATCGAACCTCTACCAACCCCGTTGTTCAACAAATCGGACCTTCGTCGGCAAATCAGAACTGTTACGCTTCCAGTACGTTCCGAATCGAAGCAGATCGTCGCTGAATCACCGGTCATCCTTCAACCTAATCACAATGAATCGGTATTTCCCTCTTTTCATACGCGTTCGTACTCTTCTTTTGTTGATTAAATCACATTGTTGATGCCTTATTTGGTTAGTTTCAATTTAACCTTTCTTTGTAACATCTTCACTTTTTTGTGACAAAACTGGTCTTCTTTGAATTCATATTGTACATGTTTTCTAATTTGTTATGATGTAATGATGAATCTGCAGTTATGTTTCTGTATTCTCTGTCAATAATGGTTTGTTCTAATGGCTTTAGATAATATACCCGTGTATGAATGGTGTTAATCTGAATTGTACTAAAGTCATAGGTTTTGGTGAAGTACACTATTAGTCTGTTAGTGGTTTTGAAGAATTTTGTTTAGTTTTCCTTGTATGCAAAAGGTTTAGTAACTTGATGGTGTCTTTGATAGGATTAAAAGAAACTAAATTGGTGTCTTTAGGTTTTATGACAGAATTTGATAGAATTTTGGTGCAAATAATTGATATTATTATTAGCTTCTTTTAATCCTGCAAAAGAATCATGAAGAATTTTGCAAAAGGTTTATGCAAAAGGTTTTATGCAAAAGGTTTAGTAACTAAATGGTGTCTTTATATGGAAATCCAGTAAGTTATGTGATTACATTCTCTGTCAATAATGGTTTTTGTAATGGCTGTATATATTGAATTGGTATTATACATTTATGAATTGTGTAATACACTGGTTCAATTTAAAATATCATTTATATGGAATTGGTATTGTTATCTTAATGATTCTTGTAACCAGTGATTGGTATTTGAATATAAACATGTCTTTATTTTTTCTTCCATGATTTCTTATATGATGATATAATATGACGTTAGAACTTTCGGTTGGAGTTCTTATTCATCATATTATTAGTTCCGCATTGGGGTTTTCAATCATACCGACAAATCCTTCCTCCTCGTACTTCATGATCCTTCTGCCGATAAACTTGTGAGTATCATATACATGTTCAGAATTTCAGAAATACCAATCTACATATTATTTATTCTTATATACTTATTTACGATATATAATGTTATACTATTATTAAACTGATTCAATTTTCTCAGCCGCTGCATAGTTCTTTTTTCCATGTTTTAGCCCCTAATGATATTCAACTCCAACCTATTAATATCCAAACATCAACCGGCCTCTCATGGAAAGTAGAACTGGAGGTTGGTGATGGTTACTTCTTTTTACAAAGGGCTGGAAAACTATATCATCACAGTTATTTCTAACTGAGGGATGCATATTAATCTTTGATTATATCCGCAAGCAGACACTTAATATTACATTCTATCATCGTAATCAAAACCGTACCATGGGTACTTCCTTCTTCCATGTGTTTCGCGACCATTACGTGGATATCTGGTATATAATCTTATTTATATTCGTTTATGTACTTGCCTTGTACAGCCTAGATTATGTTTATTTATAATCTATTAATTGTTATATTAATTTTATACGTGTTCAGGATTTTCCTAACACCTTCTCCCAAGTTCACTTTCGAAAACAGGCTCCTAAGCAGCCTGTTTTCTGTTTGCAAGCGAGAATAAATCATGGCCGGTCACTGTTGAGGATGTTAACGGGAAGCTCCGATTTACAAAAGGATGGCTGAATTTTGTTCAAGATCTCTCCCTAAAACAGAAACAATTTGTTGTTTTCACTTTTGTTGACACAAACACAATGAAGGTAACCATTTTCGATGAAAGTGGAATGCAAATTTTGATCCATGATACTGATCAACGTATGGATGTGGACAATGCTCTAATGAAAAGGTTACACTTCCACTGTTGTTTAGTTTTTTTATTTGTAATTAAAAATATTAAATGTTATCTTACTTTATATATTATTCAGCGTATTGACAAAGAGATTGAGATTCAACAACCTGATGATGAAGAATATGCTTTTACTGGAAAAGTTAATTGTCGCTTTGTAAGTTAAAAAACAGCTTCTCAGCTACTTTAATTGTTTCATTTTTTGTTTTAAAAACATTATGTATGTTTATCTAACATGATATATTTGTCCAGCGTTTTCACAAAAAACTTGAGAATATTGCTAATGTAGCTCATCGTAACCAAATGAAGGTGATGTATGCTGGAACTCAGATGAAATTATTGGACGTTGGGCAGGAGAAGAATGTGGGTTACAAAAGGTTAATTTTTAACTTACAGCCTTAAATTTTTAAATCCATGATGACGTTGTATAATATACATACCATACATCACCTTTTCATTATTTATATTTGTAGGTATGTTTGAGAGGGTGGCCGGAGTTTTAAAAGAACATGGAATTTCTTTTGGTGAAGTTTGCTCCTTCAGGTACGTAACTACTGAGGATGTTTTGGTAGTGTCGAGAATTGAAAATTGACTATATATAGGATGCTTCTTTTGGGTACTTCAGGATTAGGGTAGTTCAAGTTTGGTAAGAATACTCCAACTACATACATTACTTTTGTGGATGTTTATGTTTCATGTTCAAAACTTTGACCGTGGTTGATGTAATTGGAGTTTATTAGGTTTAATATATCTATCCACCTATCGTGTTTATATCTTATGTTTATTTTATTTGGATATCAACCACGTGTGATTTAGATTACATGATTGTATAAATTATAATTTGATTATTAGGAATTTATAACATACTGGACAATGACAAAAATGAAAACCAAATAAAAGTATCTGCTAAATTGCAAAACCAAAGTAAATTTCTGGTCAAGGACAAAATTAAATACAAAAAAAATGTATCTTGTCTGTTGCAAAACCAAAGAAAGTTGTGGCCAATTGCAAAATTACAAAACAAAACTGTAGATCTCCACACTTTGTAATTATATAGATAAGTAATATGAACCCAGGTTGATTGTGATACTAATGAGTTTAAGAAATTATTTTTTAAATATTATAGTTTAAACCACATTACGATATATGTTATTTTAGGTGCTTCTATAATTATTTTACCATTCAACATTATAATGGTTTTTGGGCACGTTTACTAAACGAGATACTTACCATCCCCAATTTTATATTTTAATATGATAAACACTCAATCAACAAAGTAATATACATATATGTTTCATTACTACCTTGAATCTAAAATAATTAAATGAATAATATACCTATGTTTCATGTTTCATTACTACCTTGTATCTAAAATCTAAAATATATATACTTTAAATTATTAAATTTGACAAATATATTCCAATAATTATAATTATTCCTCCTAAATTATTATAGGATCTTATTGCAAGTCTTTATATGAAATTTCAATCAGTATTAATGTATTGTCTAATCATACTAAATATATGATTATAAATTCCATTTCATATTAGTGTTACTTAACAATTATAGAACAATCCTGTAAATATTCAAATTTGAATCCCGTAAAAATTAAAAAAAAACTGCCTCCAAAACTATATATGGAACTTATTTAGAATCTTAAAATCTAATATCAATCAGTATTTAAATGTATTAATTATGGAGGACAATTACTATGGTCACCAGTTTATAACATTATAAAAATAATTAAATATAATAATTAAATATAATCATAACAAATTACTGGTAAATTATAATATAATATTTTCTACTTATTATCATTCTCACAAATAGTAACAGCATGCTGTATTGTAGGTAAAAAGGTAGAATCCTACTCAAAATAACCTCCATATGCAATGTGCCTAAAACTTCCATTTATATTTATAACTTCCATTTCCGTTATATATTACATATTAGTCTTACTTTCCATTTATATAATAAATTTATAATTTATAATTTATAATATTCAAATTTGAAACTTCAAATTCAAATAAGTTTGCCTCCTAAACTATTTCTGGAACTTTTTATAAATCTTAAAATCCAATTTCAATCAATATATAGTGAGGTAATAAAATGTAATAATTATGGCAACCAGTAATTATGCTCACCAATTATATAAGTAGTAATATGGATCTATAATAATATCATGTTACTGGTAAATTTTAATATATATAAATTATAAACATTCTCACATGGATAGGAAAAGCATGCGGTTTTCATTGTAAAAAAAATAGAATCTTATTAAAATAACATTCATATCCAACGTGCCTATTATTTCCATTACTTCAATTTATGATATACTAATACTATGATATACTATTGATAAATATATAAATTTGAACGTCAGGGATATAAATAATTGACCATTTCAAAATTATTTACGAATTTCTTTTAAATCTTTTAAAAGAAATTCAATCAATACTCAAGGTTACCGCAAATATAGCCAATCCCAAAATTACTTTTCACTTTTCACAGAAAATTTAAAACTAATAGGATATACAAATATAATCAGTTGACAATTGACAATTGACAATAGACAATTGACAAGTATACCATAAATAGGTATATATCTACCAAATATGTATACCAATTTAAACACTCCAAATATCTATATAAATACACACACCCAATAAGTCTCAACCATCCTGTGCATTCAGCTTCAACACTTTCACTACTATTACCACGTTAAAGGTACGTAATATTGGATACTCTTATACACGTATAATTTTTATTTTCATTCTGTCATTTGAGGCCGAACTTACTAACTTCTTTTACTACATTATGTTTAGTAATTTTCACAAAAAATGGATCTAGCCCACTATTCTTCATTTACCGAATTGAATTTATCGAGAGATGACTACACACTGAAGGTTCGGATTGTGAGACTGTGGAGGCAACCAATGTTTAAGAATCCATCTCAAACTTTTCCATTGAGATGATTTAGTAGACGAGGAGGTATACTTAACGAGGTTTTTTTGAAATGTATATCAATTTTCTTTGACATAATAACCAGTTTACGTAACACCATTTTAAACTTTTATGTATATTTCTGCAGGGTAACAAGATACAAGCAAGTGTTTTGCACAAATGGTTTTCTAGATTCGAGAGATTCCTTTCTGAGATGTTTACTTTGATTATAAAGAAACCAACAATCGGTGACAATTCTGCAAATTTTAAATATGTTGACAACCCGTTTAAGGTGTGCCTCTACTACAACACCTCGATCACAAAATGCAATGATTTCAACGACCCACTTTATGGTTTCTCATTCATCGACTTTCAATCAATACTGGACCGAACTGTATCTGAATCGGGTAGCATAGGTATGTTCATTTTATAAGTTGTAATGTTCTATTTACATTTAAGAATAAATTGAAATTAATAAAAACCAACTAATGATTTAGTTGTACCGAACTAAAATAAAAACAATGGGTCTCCATGATTATTACTCTTATCATATTTACATTGTAGCATTTAATTTAAATATGTCATATAAGGTTAAAATATTCTGAAACATATAATCTTATATGATATAATATATTTACAACGTGTCGTTATTCGATGAGTAAGGTTAAAGTTTAATATATCATCATATATATACTATTTATATAATATATAATTTTTTCATTATTTCATATAAACTACTTATAAATTCAATTACAATTAAATAGACCAAAATAAAAAAAACCATTTCTTTACTTATTGAATTATAATAGAGTATGTATTTGGAAACAGGATATTAATTCATGAACGACACTTTAAGTCAATTAACATATATTAAATGTAACGTGATTTTCACCCTTATTTTGATGTCTGTTTGTAAATACGGTATATGTTTTAGGAGTAATTGACATTAAATCATATTTTAATTATTCAATATTTAAATAAATTAACATTCATAACTAATTAATAAATTTTCTTAATAACTTACCTTATTTAATTACAATAAATTTAGTTACGTCATACCATCATGTAAACTTTTTAATAAACTTTTAAAAATTAAATTGCCTATATACGTATTTCATTTGCTTATATATTTTTTTTCAAGATTTATGATTTATTATTTACTTACTGATTATCTTTGTTATATAAATTATAACAAATCTATGGCTTATTATATATACATCATAAAGTTTGTTTTAATAGCTGTTTTACTATTAAATTTATGGTAAGGTAAAATGGTTATTTAAATACACGCATTCTAAGTATCCAAACATAATTTTTTCCTTGATCCATATAAACTATTATAATTATAATTACAATTACAATTAAACATACCAAAATTAAAAAAAAATTGTTACTTTTTCAACATTTATGATTTATTATTTTACTGTCTGATTATCTATCTTCTATAAATTATAACATTTGTATGGCTTTTCTTACATATACATCAGAAAGTTTGTTTTAATAGCTGTTTTAGTATAAATTGATGATAAGATAATAAAATGGTTTATTTAAATACACGGATTCTAAGTATCCAAATATATAATTTTTTCCTTCATCCATATAAACTACTTCTAATTTATAATTACAATTACAATTAAACATACCAAAATAAAGTAAAAAAAATTATTTACTTTTTGAAATCTAATATAGTAATAGATTTGGAATCAGCAGGTATATTGATAAACGGAAGATTTATTATATCAACATTTACTTTAATATTTGAATGTAACTTAAAATTCTCAATTAATTTAAATACGTATTTGTATATTTCTAGAAGTTTGTTAATATTAATTGACATCAAATCATCTTTTAATTATTAATTATTTGAATAATTTAAACATCCGATTTTTTAAATAAATTCCTTAAAACTTTCCTTATTATTACCACCCAAATTATTTCCGTAATTACCAAATTATATAACTTTGTAACCAAGTTTCACAAAAAAAATTTTCCTATATATTTATCTAACAATCTCTTATCATTAGTTTATCAACACATCAAATATTTTAATCAATCAAGTGAAGCCTTTTTATCAAGAATCATCGGGTATGTATCATCTTATTCGATATAATTTTATATTTTATGGTATATATAGCGGTTAATGTTATTCTCTAGCATCAAATTACAATAACGTTCTATTATTATTATTTGTAATGTTATCTTATTTGACGATGCATTCTTCTATCATGTATATTTATTTTACACTTCGTTTCCTTATAGATACACGTTTTAATGGACACTTTTACAAGTGATTTTATCATAACCGAGATTTTATCAAGAATGCCGCCCAAATCAGTTGCTCGCTCCAAATGTGTTTGCAAGGAATGGTTGTTTGCTTATCATCATCAGATTTTATAAACTTACATGCTCGGCGTATGACAACATCATCCGAACCACGACTGCTTTCTATTACCGGATCAACTATATATATCGGTCCCTTACTCCACTTCCGCCCCATCCAACAGCCTCTATCGCTTTAACCGTCCCTTTTTCTGTGAATCCGCAAGATCTCTTGATTCTTTCTAACCTTCATGGACTTATATGCGTTGCTACAAAATCCACTTTTGAGTTATTCCTTTGGAACCCAACATCAAATATTTACAAAAAAATAACGACACAAGATGGTAATGGCTTTTATAAATACCTCAAGGATGCGATTGGGATATATGTCGATTGTGATGATGATTTCTAGCTTTACACATAATGCGTCGAAAAGAAAAAAGTTATGCTTTAATTACTCTACAAACCAAAATATATGGACACCGATTAAGTTCAAAGTTAAAAAAGTATTGTACACATTCTTTTTTTGGTCATCCGGTGCTTTTTGTAAGGATTCTTTATTCTTCATCTGTCACACCCTCAATTTTCACGAACGGGGTTTACCGTTAGGCGTGTGACATACCAGGATCTCAGACACAGTCATATCGAACGACACTATATGAATTTTAAAAATAAACGTTTGAGTTAAATCAGAGTACTTAAAAGAAATGAATAACAGTGCGGAAGCGTAAAAGTGAAATGTAAACTACACTGAAAGTCTGAATATGTTATGCCAAACAAACATTCAATGCAACTAAATGAAACTGATGAATGCATGTCCTGAGTGCGTTTCCTGTAGCGTGCATCATAGGCTTATGCATTCCTGTGACCTGAGAAAACATGCTAAAATGTGTCAACATAAAGTGGTGAGTTCACAGGATTAATCAACAAAAAATGTGTTTGTAAGCGTATCCACAGTTTGCGTTTCAATGGTTTAGTATATATTGCATATCGTTAGGTAGCTAGCCTCTGTTCTTGTTACTTAGCGTTTCGACCGAAGCTGACTGTTTACGTCCTGTTTGTGTTTGTTGTATCCCGTCATGTCTCGTCAGACCATGACAATGTGTTAGGTCAATTCAGCACCCGTTTGACCTCCAATCAAGCTAGCGCGACTAGCCCGGGCGGGGTTGTCAGACCCAGTAGTACTACTCAAAATTACCTCGCTAATCCCATTACTAACGGTTCGATTGTGTGAGGACATGTGTGTGTTTGCACTAACGTAACAAGCGATATCAATAATACTGGCAACCATTTATAAAAATGTTTGCATTTTCTCCCCAAAAAGGAAAGAAAGTAAAAAGGGGCCGTGAAACTCACCTCGAATGCGTTGAAACAAAAATGTAAGCACCAAAAGGGACGGTTTCCAAATAACCTGAGTTCATTTAATATTCGATTAATATTAAATAACAATAATGTGATCGTACGGTTTCGCGTTTCACGATTCGGTTACGGTGTCGGTTATCGATTTTCCTTAATTCACAAATCCACCCGGCCATACTAAACTCACTCAAGTACAAAACTGCATTACTCATGCGCACTTCAACAATATATTTATGAACACTGTTCGTGCATATTAATTGTATAGTGTTACTAATAGTAAAACCTATATTATATTTTACACTCATTGTTGTTAAATAATAAACTCATTAAGTGCATATACAACATATACCATACACACATATTATTATATTTATATTCCTGTGGAAAGAAAAAGACACACACATATTATTATATACAATTTCACTTCCCTAATGCGCCTACTCACAATGCATAACACATACATAATATATGTCTCTTCTGCCCCCACATGCACTAACTCTTATAAATAAATATTATATATATATATATATATATATATCCCAGTGCCTATGGGCCCTTCATGCGCCCACATCAACACCTACGTGCACCGCAACAACTCATGTTTATATACATAATTACGAACACACACAGGCGCATACAAAACACACACCTTCATATACCTACGCAGACATATATAATATATATACATACGCAGTCATACATACTATATATACAATCACCACACACAATATATATATGTATATATATATAAGCTGCCATCGTACAGCAGCCTTGGCTGCTTTTTGCTTATTGCAACATTAACACTCATGGGCACAACCATTTGCACACAGCCACATACCACACACACACACGCATAACAACATGCTCCATAACACAAACGTAATAGACAGAAGCTTTCCTAATGCAGCCATTGATCATGAACATATACATATACAATACATCCATTCACTGCTGCAGAAATACATACGGTGCACGTACATACATACATACAATCGCAGAAGACATTAACAGCCATACATATGCATCTATACCATGCTCGCACCTATAATAACATCACAGAAATCACATACACACTCAAACATGCGATCATACATACATATATATATATATATACAAGAACCTATACAGTAACATACACGTATGTATTGCAGAAAATAAGCACATGAACACACCTTGATTCACACCAATATGTAACAACCCTAGCCCTTCAACCGGAACACAACCGCTTGTTTCCGGCCATCACTACCGAGTGATCACCCACACCAAACCGTCGGTTCACCGGACACCACTACCACCGGTGCACAACGCAACCCGACCGAAACCCAATCGTGATAAACGTAATCGAAAGGAAACCGTAATACACCGCAACAGAAAACGACGAGAGGAATCGTACCTACCGAACCGCAAGAGTGTCGAGTACGTGAAGAAGGGGGAAGACACACGGTTTCTCGGTTTGCACGCACGGGCTCGCCGGAGATGAGTCGGAAGTGGTTGTTATTGTTCACGGCAGGGATTGTTCACGGCAGGGAGTTGTTCGTGCAGGTTCTTGGAGAGCTTCTCTCACCGGACGTTGCTGCAAATGAAGGCTATCGAAGTCGTGAGAGGTGAAGATCGTCAGGAGGTGGCTAGAGTTGAGGGGGGTTCACGGTTATGGTTTGGCCGAGTATGAAAACGTGGGGGGGGTTATAATTTAAGATGGTTCCATCAATAGGTTATATATAATGAAGGGGCATAATATGCGGTTTGTTCATAACAATGTCCCCATCTTCATCACTATATGAATATGCGGTGGTATCATTAATAACCTAACCCACTATATCAATATATATAATTATTAATACTAAAGTGATATCATAATTGATAATATGAAAAGAAGTGGAAAATTATATTACTCAACATAATAGTGTCGTTAGGTCAAAGATAACAATATTATAACTTAGGAATAATACCTATAAAAGATAATTTAAAAGCACCCTCACAGTTAAGCTAGCGTTTCTTCCGTTAGTGTCGTTTGGTTAAGTTTGGTGTCACTATTTCCCAAATGAAGTGTGCGTACGGTTGGTATTGAAGGTTTCGGTACGAATCATTGTAAATATTAATAATAATAATTTATTTTCGTGAGCAGCGACGAGCAGTTAAAGAAATAAGGACGATATACGTCTAAAAACGTGAGTTGTCACATCATCCCCTTGCTGAAAGAATTTTCGTCCCGAAAATTAAGATATTACGCTCGATTAAATGCCTGAGATTTCAGTGGGTTCAATCAAATGGGTGAGATTCGGTTAGGGTTGGTGGTTTGTAACGTGTCGGACAAGCATGGTTTGACAGAGTGTGACATCATCCCATTGTTGAAGGGAATTTCGTCTCGAAATTAAAGGAAAAGGTATCTCGAGAATGAATACCTTAAGAAGTAGGTGGCTGATCATTGAACAGTTGTGGGTACTTCTTCTTCATCTGATCTTCACGTTCCCATGTAAACTCTGGTCCACGCTTTAAGTTCTATCGGACTTTGACAATAGGGATACGGCTGTGTTTGAGTGTCTTGACCTCTCGGTCCATAACTTCCACTGGTTCCTCGATGAAACGTAGTTGTTCGTCAATATGTACCTCATCTAACGGAACGACAAGAGTCTCGTCTGCAAGGCATTTCCTCAGGTTTGAAACATGGAACACATTATGTACACCACTGAGGTCTTCAGGTAGGTTCAACTGATAGGCTACGGGGCCAACTCGTTTGTCAATCTCAAACGGTCCTACGTACCTAGGGTTTAGTTTTCCACGTTTCCCGAAACGAATCATGCCCTTCCAAGGTGACACTTTCAACAGTACTTTGTCACCAATCTGAAACTCCAATGGCTTACGACGCTTGTCGGCGTAACTCTGTTGTCGGTCGCGTGCTGCTGCCATACGGTTTCGGATCTGCACGATCTTCTCAGTTGTCTCGTGCACAAGTTCAGGACCGGTAAGTTGGCTTTCTCCAACCTCTGCCCAACATACAGGTGACTAGCACTTACGTCCATAAAGTGCCTCTAATGGTGCGGTTTTAATTGAGGTGTGATAATATTATTGTAGGAGAACTCAACCAATGGTAGATGAGTTTCCCAACTGCTGCCTAAATTGATCACACAGGCACGCAACATGTCTTCTAGTGTCTAGATCGTACGCTCACTCTGGCCATCGGTTTGCGGGTGATACGCAGTGCCATATCTAGTCGTGTTCCCAATGATCGTGTAATGACTGCCAGAAATGAGAAGTGAAACGGGCATCACGATCCGATATGATAGATACTGGTACGCCATGCCGAGAGACTATTTCTCTTAAGTAAATGCGTGTCAATCTCTCATTCGGTCAGTCTCCCGGGATGCCAGGAAATGTGCGGATTTCGTTAAACGATCTACAATCACCCAAATGGTAATCGCTCCGCTGGGCGTCCGAGGAAGTTTCGTGATGAAATCCATTGATATTGTTCCTCTTCATTCAGGAATTTCGGTTGTTGGAGCAAAAACCGGATAGCCTTGATATTCCACCTTAACCTTAGAACAGGTTAAAACATCTGCTTACGTAAGTGGCAATACCAGCTTTCATATTTGGCCACCAGATAGGGTCTTCAGATCCTGATACATCTTATCCGAACCAGGAAATAGATTTCGTGACTGTGGGCTTCATCTATTATCAGCTCTCGTAGGTCCAATAGAAAGGAACCATATTCGTCCCATAAAGTAACGAATTCCCGTCAGGTTTGACCTCTAATTGTTTCTCCATGCCTCGTAGTGATTCGGCTTTCAGGTTCTCGTCTTTCAAAGCTTCAAGTTGAGCATCACGTATTTGATCGGGTAATCCAGTATGTATGATGAGTTGCAATGCTCGAACTCGCTTCGGCTTAGGTATCTCCTTTTGACTTAAGGCGTCAGCTACTACGTTAGCCTTACCCGAATGATATTTGCTCACGCAATCGTAGTCGTTCAACAAATCGAACCCAACGACGTTGTCTCATGTTTGCTCCTTCTGTTCAAAGATGTGCTGGAGACTCTTGTGATCGGTGTAAATGGTGCACTTGGTACCGTACAAGTAGGTCTCCATATCTTGAGTGCAAACAAACGGCTCCCAATTCTAAGTCATGTGTTGGTAGTTTTTTTCTCATGAACTTTCAATGACGGGAAGCGTAAGCAATCACCTTCTCGCGTTGCATTAGCACACAACCGAGACCTTGAATAGAAGCATCACAGTAAACTACAAAATACTGTCCCTCAGGCAGGGATAGAATCGGTGTCGTACAGAGTTTCTGCTTCAGGACCTGAAATACGGATTCTTGTTTGTCACCCTAATTGTACGTAGTGCCTTTATGAGTTTACGCGGTGAGAGGTTGAGCAATCTTTGAAAACCCTTCGATGAATCGTCGGTAATAGCCAGTCAACCCAAGAAACTGTCGTACCTCAGTCGGAGTCTTAGGTGTCGCCCAGTTCTTGATGGTATAGCCAATTTCCGCAGAGCACTCTCAAATGTTCTTGCTGTACAACCCATGGAGATTATAGTTGTATTTGTTGCTTATAATGGAAAGGTGAAGATGTAATGGACGAGGTCGTCATAATATCTTGATTTGGTCCCACGCCAAATGTAGTCAGCCAGAAAAAAATCGATTGAGTCCCACCACTGGGGAGACAAACGAATGTAACGTATGCTTAAACAGGATAGATATCAAATGAAATGAACGCTGGAATGCTAAAATTACCGAGATTCTAAGTCTTAAGATCAATCCAGTGAACAAAGACTACACGCGTCAAGAATATTATCACTTTATTGCAACTTTTGAAGATCTGGCACAATGTAGATGGATAGTGTTACAAGAATACTGAAATGCTAAAAAAGAGCACGTCTCATAGAGAATAGGGCTAATGTCATAACACGAATCTCATTAAGGCTCAGGGTAGATGATAACTTTCATGCTAGTAGGAATGAAGGATTTGTTTGCATATCGATAGTGTGGCTTTGTGTGATTTCGAGGCCTCATGCCTCTAAGTATGGAATTGAGAATTTGTACGGACCGTATCCGTTATCACCCAATAGAGTTGCCAGAGTCTCATGCACGACAAATTACAATTACGTGTGCACCCGTGATTCTAATTTGTTTGCATGGTCATACATGGTTCCTCCTTGTCGAGATAACATACCTTGTCGAGTACGAGTGTTATCAATGATAGAAACATCAAAGATATATTTGTTATACCAAGAGTCAAATACTAAGATTGTACTAAGGTCGTACAAGTGATTTGGGTAAGATAACAACGGGAATCAAGACAATTTGACCCTTTTCCTTCGAAGTCTAGGGTTTGGATGTCTAAGTCCGATTCTCTAATCGACTTGAATATCTTAGTTGTCCCTCATTACTGCTCGGACTAGTGTAGAGGATAGGATATGTGGGAATAGTAACAAGTGTGAGAGAGTTGGAAGAGTGAGGTATGTTCCTTTTTGTTTGTCATCGTTAACCTTATCACGTGCGTTAGAAAAGAGTTTCGTGTTCCAATCATGGAAATGTTTGATTCAATTCGTTGTTGCTTTCACTCCGCGAGTGAAGGATCAAGTGTAAGCGTTGGTTGTGAGCGAGCGGGATTCTCCGCCCTCTGTCAGCCGGTAATGACACACATGTCATACCCATAGTGTTATGTTTGCTCAGCAGTGTAATGTCAATACACCAGAAGGTTGTTTGCACAATAGTGGTAACCATGTA
Organism: Flaveria linearis; assembly: GCA_024085815.1. Taxonomy (NCBI): domain Eukaryota; kingdom Viridiplantae; phylum Streptophyta; class Magnoliopsida; order Asterales; family Asteraceae; genus Flaveria; species Flaveria linearis. The sequence continues at coordinate 3,684,215 of CM044002.1, forward strand.
AAAGTGTTTGTGCAATACTAGTGTTGTGTCTAAGGCTATAGTCTAGATGCAATGCAATCCTAGTTCTCTATAACCTGTGGCTCTGATACCAATCTGTCACACCCTCAATTTCACGAACGGGGTTTTACCGTTAGGCGTGTGACATACCAGGATCTCAGACACAGTCATATCGAACGACACTATATGAATTTTAAAAAGAAACGTTTGAGTTAAATCAGAGTACTTAAAAGAAATGAATAACAGTGCGGAAGCGTAAAAGTGAAATGTAAACTACACTGAAAGTCTGAATATGTTATGCCAAAACAAACATTCAATGCAACTAAATGAAACTGATGAATGCATGTCCTGAGTGCGTTTCCTGTAGCGTGCATCATAGGCTTATGCATTCCTGTGACCTGAGAAAACATGCTAAAATGTGTCAACATAAAGTTGGTGAGTTCACAGGATTAATCAACAAAAAATGTGTTTGTAAGCGTATCCACAGTTTGCGTTTCAATGGTTTAGTATATATTGCATATCGTTAGGTAGCTAGCCTCTGTTCTTGTTACTTAGCGTTTCGAACCGAAGCTGACTGTTTACGTCCTGTTTGTGTTGTTGTATCCCGTCATGTCTCGTCAGACCATGACAATGTGTTAGGTCAATTCAGCACCCGTTTGACCTCCAATCAAGCTAGCGCGACTAGCCCGGGCGGGGTTTGTCAGACCCAGTAGTACTACTCAAAATTACCTCGCTAATCCCATTACTAACGGTTCGATTGTGTGAGGACATGTTGTGTGTTTGCACTAACGTAACAAGCGATATCAATAATACTGGCAACCATTTATAAAATATGTTTGCATGTTTTCTCCCCCAAAAAGGAAAGAAAGTAAAAAGGGGCCGTGAAATCACCTCGAATGCGTTGAAACAAAAATGTAAGCACCAAAAGGGACGGTTTCCAAATAACCTGAGTTTCATTTAATATTGATTAATATTAAATAACAATAATGTGATCGTACGGTTTCGCGTTTCACGATTCGGTTACGGTGTCGGTTATCGATTTTCCTTAATTCACAAATCCACCCGGCCATACTAAACTCACTCAAGTACAAAACTGCATTACTCATGCGCACTTCAACAATATTTATGAACATGTTCGTGCATATTAATTGTATAGTGTTACTAATAGTAAACCTATATTATTTACACTCATTGTTGTTAAATAATAAACTCATTAAGTGCATATACAACATTACCATACACACATATTATTATATTTATATTCTGTGGAAAGAAAAAGACACACACACATTATTATATACAATTTCACTTCCCTAATGCGCCTACTCACAATGCATAACACATACATATAAATATATGTCTCTTCTGCCCCCACATGCACCTAACTCTTATAAATAAATAAATATATATATATATATATATATATATATATATATATATATATATATATATATATATATCCATGTGCCTATGGGCCCTTCATGCGCCCACATCAACACCTACGTGCACCGCAACAACTCATGTTTATATACATAATTACGAACACACACAGGCGCATACAAAACACACACCTTCATATACCTACGCAGACATATATATATATACATACGCAGTCATACATACTATATATACAATCAACACACACAATATATATATGTATATATATATAAGCTGCCATCGTACAGCAGCCTTGGCTGCTTGTTTTGCTTATTGCAACATTAACACACTCATGGGCACAACCATTGCTATATATACATACAACCGAGAGCACACAGCCACATACCACACACACACACGCATAACAACATGCTCCATAACACAAACGTAATAGACAGAAGCTTTCCTAATGCAGCCATGATCATGAACATATACATATACAATACATCCATTCACTGCTGCAGAAATACATACGGTGCACGTACATACATACATACAATCGCAGAAGACATTAACAGCCATACATATGCATCTATACCATGCTCGCACCTATAATACATCACAGAAATCACATACACACTCAAACATGCGATCATACATACATATATATATATATATATACAAGAACCTATACAGTAACATACACGTATGTATTGCAGAAAATAAGCACATGAACACACCTTGATTCACACCAATATGTAACAACCCTAGCCCTTCAACCGGAACACAACCCGCTTGTTTCCGGCCATCACTACCGAGTGATCACCCACACCAAACCGTCGGTTCACCGGACACCACTACCACCGGTGCACAACGCAACCCGACCGAAACCCAATCGTGATAAACGTAATCGAAAGGAAACCGTAATACACCGCAACAGAAAACGACGAGAGGAATCGTACCTACCGAACCGCAAGAGTGTCGAGTACGTGAAGAAGGGGGAAGACACACGGTTTCTCGGTTTGCACGCACGGGGCTCGCCGGAGATGAGTCGGAAGTGGTTGTTATTGTTCACGGCAGGGATTGTTCACGGCAGGGAGTTGTTCGTGCAGGTTCTTGGAGAGCTTCTCTCACCGGACGTTGCTGCAAATGAAGGCTATCGAAGTCGTGAGAGGTGAAGATCGTCAGGGGTGGCTAGAGTTGAGGGGGGTTCACGGTTATGGTTTGGCCGAGTATGAAAACGTGGGGGGGGTTATAATTTAAGATGGTTCCATCAATATGGTTATATATAATAAAGGGGCATAATATGCGGTTTGTTCAGAACAATGTCCCCATCTTCATCACTATATGAATATGCGGTGGTATCATAATAACCTAACCCACTATATCAATATATATAATTATAATACTAAAGTGATATCATAATTGATAATATATGAAAAGAAGTGGAAAATTATATTACTCAACATAATAGTGTCGTTAGGTCAAAGATAACAATATTATAACTTAGGGATAATACCTATAAAAGATAATTTAAAAGCACCCTTCACAGTTAAGCTAGCGTTTCTTCGTTAGTGTCGTTTGGTTAAGTTTGGTGTCACTATTTCCCAATGAAGTGTGCGTACGGTTTGGTATTGAAGGTTTCGGTACGAATCATTGTAAATATTAATAATAATAATTATTTTCGTGAGCAGCGACGAGCAGTTAAAGAAATAAGGACGATATACGTCTAAAAACGTGAGTTGTCACATCATCGTTAGCGAATCTTGGAATAATGGATTTAAAGTCCTTATTTCATTCGATGTGGAGAACAAGAGTTTTAAGGAGATACATTTTCCTCCACATCCTAAAGAGGGTTTTTGCGAAGGAAATTTAATGGTTGTGAAAGATGAACTATTCATGTTTCTTACTTGTGGATGTCCTACTGTTAGTGTTCACCTTTTCAAACTACAAGATGACGTTTGGTTGAACATATACAACTCTACTACAATTCGTCCTTATTCAATAAATAAATTGCGTGGTGTTCAAGATGTCAAGAGTAGGAGGAACCTATTAGTTACAACGGAATTCGGAGAAGCTTACGAGATTCAAATGCAAATTGGATGCTTTGATACATACCTTCCACTGAATGCTTTAGGTGAATATAGCGGAGCCGTTTTCTATGAGAGTTTATTGTCACCGAATGTTTAGTGGGATTTCAAATGTTTTGTCTAATTTTTAGTGAAAAAGTTTAACATTATTATATCTTGTATGGATTATGAATTATTGGATAAAATTCATTTTTTGTGCTTTATAATTATTAACTATAAATTTTTGTGTACCTTTGTAGACTATTTTCATTCATAGAATACAATTAATTAACATATAAAACATCAAAATATGATGATGTGATTATGATTTTTTAATAATTTCAATTAAATATATGATATGGATACGATATTGGGATGCGTAAACACTATAATATACTGATTAGTGCACCTTTGTAGACGATAGGGTATATATTATATTTCTAGAAATTTGTTGAAACAAAAAGAAATAAAATGCAATTCAAAACATACAAAACCCACTAGCAGCCATATACCAACATTCCTCATCGATGAAGCCCAATATCAAAATACAATATAATCTATTTCAAAAATTAATTTCCACATGATTGCTAATTTGCTACAAATTAGACTATCTTTAAGGAATATGGTACCGTTGGCAGTTTGATTCTAATTAATTAACACCTTACAATTAATAATTAATAATGATAAATAATATGTCAGGTAATTAATTACTACATATTACTTACCTAATTCAAATGGTTTTACTACATGATTGAATCTTATTATTTAATATAATTGTCTCATTTGTTATTATATTACATTGACTCCTACAGATGATGATATATTATCACGATTTCAATTATTTGAACACTATAATTTACAATCAGTATTCATGAATTATATAATCATTAATTATAAATTTTTTTACAGGTGAGAAATTTTTATGGATTATAACGAAGCTGCGAAAAGACGTAAGCTCAGGAAAATTTATTTGGACCACAAAAGAAATAAATCCACTACGTCCTGCTTAAATACTCAGACATCTGATAACAGTTTACGCTTAATATACAACGCAAAAATAGGTAAACGCTTTACTTTACATATAAATATAATGACAACCTTAATCACATATCAACAAAGTATGTCATTAAAATATCTTATTTGTTAAATATCATCTTGCAGGAGGTAACGTTCAAAGCAATATCAGTATAATACCATCTCCCTGTACGTGGAATTTCCACAAAGATAAAGAAAACAACATCATTGGCTCCTCTTCATTATCTACGCGAAACTTTCCTCAAGTTATCTCTCCATCAACACATATTAAAACTCCTTTATCTAATATTACAAATGGTATCTCATTTTTCGTATATTTAAAACAAATAAAATTAATTGCTACCTTTTATTAAATATTATATTATTTAGTGTTGTGCAGTTATGTTATTTAATTTTAGGCAATTACATTTAACCTATATTCATATACCACCCATTCTACAACAAACAATTACGGATTTTACATTATACATAATGCTATATACATGATTTCAAAATTAATTCAGATTTTCTACTGACCAGCTTTTAAATCTTAATAGGTTAAATAAATATTTTATATACTATTGAAGAATGTATCCATAGATAAAACCAACCTTCGATCATATTACATGTGTTCAAGTCCCTATATTTTGAGTCCTAATATATATTTTATCATAATTCATTATTTATGTTATTTTTTTCAGGAGAACGTTTTTTTGTGGATAATAATGATCCTGCCACGAGACGTAAACTTAGGAAGACATATTTAGATGCTAAAAGAGATAAAAGGATTCTAATGTCCGTGGATCGTGAAAATTCTGATGCCTCCTTAAATATAATTACTAATTCAGTAGGTAAACACTATATTCATTATTTATTTAACATTTTACCAATACCATGACATAGCTCTTAACATTTTACTTATGTCATTATTATATTAATTATACAGACGATCCTGTTCAAAAAGAAAAGCATATGATACCATCTACTTTTACGAATAATTTTAATCAGCACGTAGGCAGTATTAAAGGTGCAACATCTTCATCGTGTAATATTAATATCCATGAAGTTTTAACTCCATCGATACACACTAGATCTCCATTATCCGATGTTACGAATGGTAATCAGTTATTATCTCAAAAATTCTATAAATTTTCAAACATGTTAATAATACCTGTTAAATGTTTTTAATATTAATTTTAATTAATTACAGGCAACTTTCAATCCCGTCAAAATCATTCATCTACAGCGTTAAATATTGGCTCTACCACTACAAATAGAGATAATACTAACGACACTTCTCAACGTTCGACTTTAAGTAGCTTAAAAACTGGAAAACATAAGCTAAAGCGGAGATTTAAAGATGTTTACCTATACCAATGGTTGATTTGACGTTAGACCAAGACGTCTCTATGGACGAAATTCCTCCTAACATGTTCATAGGCATCTCTAAAGGTATTTTGTTTTAACTGATTTTAATACAAACATTTATTGACTAATAATACATTTAATTTTAACACATTATTTGAATTTACAGATTACATTGATCATGGAGATCAAAATGTCATATGTTCAACATGCAATGCAAAACTATGGAAAAACGAAAGTTTAAGGGAAAGCAAAATCATGGGAAACAAACTTATTTTTTGTGTTGCAAGTATGGGAAAGTTCAACTTCCAGATTCAAAGGTTCCTAATGATGAATATATGAATCTGTTTACCGGTACAGACGACAAAAGCATTTTTTTCCAAAAAAATGTTCGTCGATACAACTCAATGTTTTCATTTACATCAATGGGCGGTAAAATTGATTCAAAAATCAACAAAGGTTCGGGTCCATTTGTATTAAGATTAAGTGGACAGAATTATCATAGTATTGGTAGTCTTCTACCACCTTCGGATCAAAGCCAAAGTTTTCTCAGCTTTACATCTACGATACTGAAAACGAGATATCCAACAGACAAGGAGTATTGGGGTATGTTTTAAGTTATGAATATTTTATACATTAATATCTTTATTTATAAGCATCATATATTTAATTTATAATTTAAATATATTACATTATTTACGTTATTTTAATTTTTTATATAACGAACAGTAACTCAAAAAAAGATGCTGATTCTAATTTTCAACAACAAGATATTGAAATTATCCATCAGTTGAAGGCTATGTTAGATTCAGTAAACGTCTTGGTGAAATCTTATAGAATGGTAAGAGAATCTTTTCAAGACCATCCACATGTGGAACTTCACCTACGTTTAATTGGTAAAAGAAATAAGGATGGAAGAACATATAACTTACCAACTACATCCGAGGTGGCGGCTCTAATTGTCGGAGACATTGGTGAATCAATCGAACCAAGAGATATAGTAGTGAAGACTAAATCTGGTTATTTGCAACGTATAAGTGAGCTTCATCCCTCATATCTCCCTTTACAGTATCCGTTGCTATTCCCTTTTGGAGATGATGGATATAGACCGGATATTCTTCACAGAAATGTTACAGATTAGAAAAAAAATAAGCGTGAAACGCTGACAATGCGTGAGTTTTTTGCATATAAAATTCAAGATCGTGTTAACAATTTCTCATTAATTCTCAATTCCAGGAGGCTTTTCCAGCAGTTTTTAGTGGATTCATATACTATGATCGAAAGCGAGAGATTAGTTTTCATACGTTCTCAGCAAAGGTCCTTAGATCTGATTCATATGAAAATCTCATTCAACATGCCGGAAATGGAAACACAAATTTTGGAAATACTGGGCAACGTGTGATTCTTCCATCTTCGTTCACAGGTGGTGCAAGATACATGATGCAAAACTATTTAGATGCTATGTCTCTTTGCAAATGGTTTGGTTATCCAGATTTTTTCATAACTTTTACGTGTAATCCTAAATGGCTGAAGTTAAAAGATTTCTAACAGAGAGCACAATTAAGCCTGAAGACAGACCGGACATCTTATCAAGATTGTTTAAGATCAAACTTGATTCACTCATAAAAGATCTTAAGGGGAATGCACTACTAGGAAAAGTTCAAGCAGGTATGCGTAACATTATTATATTTTATGATTTATGTAGATATGAAGTATATTTGTTTAAGTTACTCATGAAAATGGAAATTCCCCAAAAATATAAATAAACATAACATACATACAATATCACTCAAAATACTTACACCGCTTTATGAAAATAACATATACAACTAAATATTTTTTACATATAATTATTTATGTTTTAACGATTCCTTCTATAATACTACCTTACTACAAATCCCTATTAATCTCATGTCATAATAAATATTATTTAAGATAGGAACTTTTAATTATATTAAAATAAAAATCTTTTAAATAAAATATTTATTTCAATATTTTATAATAAATTATTGCTATAAATTTTAATATTAAAAACATATTTCCTATTTGTTACTAATTAAAAATTATTGTGTATTTATTACAGTTGTCTACACGGTTGAGTTTCAAAAGCGTGGATTGCCTCATGCACACATTTGTTTGTTTATGCATCCTGATCACAAGCTTCCGAGTGTTGACTACATTGATCCTTTGATTTCCGCTGAGATCCCAGACAGAAATTATGATCCTGAGTTATATTCTCTTGTCAGCGAATTCATGGTTCACGGTCCTTGTGGACAACATAATCTTAAATGTCCATGCATGGTTGATGGTAAGTGTTCCAAAAAGTTTCCTAAAAGTTTTAGGGAAAAAACTTCAGTTGATGCAGATGGCTTTCCAACATATAGACGAAGAGATTCAGGACACTTTGTTACAAAATCTGGTGTCAAGTTAGACAATAGAAGTGTTGTTCCATATAACAAAATTCTATTGAAACGATATCAAGCTCATATTAACATTGAATGGTGTAATCAAGGTGGATCTATAAAATATTTATTCAAGTATATTAACAAGGGACCTGATCGAACAACTGTTTCTATTATGAATGCAACAAATGATACTAATGACAATGCAAGGGATGAGATTAAAGAGTACTATGACTGTCGATATTTGTCTGCATGTGAAGCTTCTTGGCGTATATACGCCTTTGATATTCATTATAGGACTCCTTTGTTATGAGACTTCCTTTTCATCTCCCAGGTAAACAACAAGTTATATATGGTGTGGACGATGACATTGAAGATGTTCTTAACAAGCCGTCTGTGGCGTCCACAATGTTCTTGGAGTGGATGAACTGTAATGCTTCTAATACTCAGGCAAGGGAACTTAATTATGTTGAGTTCCCTACCAAATTTGTATGGAATGCTATTGGAAAATGCTGGGAACCAAAAAAGAGGGATTTCCCTTGGTAGAATTCACTCCATATCGCCTTCAGCTGGCGAAGCTTATTTTTTAAGGATTCTACTTAACAAAGTTAAAGGCCCCCGTTCATTCGAGGAAATACGTACAGTTAACGGTGAAGAATTTCCTACATTTAGAGATGCATGCTATGCTTTGGGACTGTTAGATGATGATAAGGATATATTGAGGCAATTGAGGAGGCAAGTCATTCAGCATCTGGTTATTATTTAAGAAGTTTATTCACAACGATGCTTATGTCTAATAGTTTATCTAGACCTGATTATGTATGGGATAATACATGGAAGTACCTGGCAGATGACATACTATACAAACAACGTCTACTATTAAAGGCTCCGGGTTACATATCTTTAATTTAATTGTTCTTTCCATATCTTATTAAAAAATATATTTATTTTATTCGTTTTATAACAAATTTAAAATTTTCAACTTATAGGTTTGTCTCTTTCTGAAGATCAAATTAAGAACCTCACTTTATTTGAAATTGAGATTGTTCTGCAAAGGAATAACTGTACTCTTCGTCAGTATACATCAATGCCTTACCCTGATAACAATTCAATACAGACTTCAAACAACCTCCTAATTAATGAAGAGATGGCTTATGATAAAGAGACTCAAACAAATGAGTTTAATAGTCTTTTTGAGTCTTTGACTGAAGAGCAACGCAACATTTTTCATGATATCATGAAAGCTGTTGATGAAAAAAAAGGAGGTGTATTTTTTGTTTATGGATATGGCGGTACCGGGAAAACATTCTTGTGGAAAACTTTGTCTTCTTTTATAAGATCAAAGGCTAATATTGTTCTAAATGTGGCCTCCAGTGGAATTGCATCTTTATTACTTTCAGGGGGTAGAACGGCTCACTCACGTTTTAGGATACCGTTAAATCTAAACGAGGATTCTCTTTGTCATGTTAAGCCAAACAGCGACGTAGCTCATTTGTTAAGAATAACAAATTTAATTATATGGGACGAGGCACCCATGATTCACAAACATGCTTTTGAGGCACTTGACAGAACCTTAAAAGATCTACTCAATTGTACTGGTGACAATGTTAGCGAATTACCCTTCGGAGGTAAAGTAGTAGTCTTTGGTGGAGATTTTAGACAAATTCTTCCTGTTGTTCCAAATGGAAGTAGGCAGGATATTGTAAACGCATCGTTAAGTTCTTCATATTTGGCAAGAGTGTAAAATACATACACTAACAAAAAATATGCGTTTAACAATTGGAAGTGGAGTATCAAACATTGAGGAGACAAACAAATTTGCAAATTGGCTGTTGCAATTAGGTGAAGGTAATCTTGGAGGTGAAAACGATGGAGAGACAAACATAGAAATTCCTGATGATCTTCTTATATTGGATTCAGTTGATCCCGTCTCAGATTTGATTAACTTTGTGTATCCTTCCATCCTAACAAATTATAATAATCCAAATTTCTTTCAAGAAAGGGTCATTCTTGCGCCAAAGAATGAGGTTGTTCAAGAGATAAATGATCGCCTCCTATCTATTTTCCCAGGTGAAGAAAGAGAATATCTCAGTTCAGATTGTGTAAGCCAAGAAGAGTATGTTAATGATACGTTTGATGAAAATCTATGCTCACCTGATTTTTTAAATGGACTCAAGGTATCAGGATTACCCAATCATTCTTTGGTGTTAAAAGTGGGTGTCCCTATAATGCTTTTGAGAAACATTGATCAAAAAAATGGTTTGTGTAACGGCACCAGACTTAAAGTGACATCACTTTACAATCGAGTTATTGAGGCTGAGGTTATATCAGGAAGCAATATTGGTAGCCGCACGTTTATTCCGAGGTTGTGTTTGACGCCTTCGGACAAAAGAATTCCATTCAAATTTAAAAGAAGACAATTTCCCATAGCAGTTTGTTTTGCAATGACAATAAACAAAAGTCAAGGGCAATCATTGTCTCGAGTTGGTTTGTACCTAAAAGACCCTGTTTTTACACACGGCCAACTATATGTTGCATTATCGAGGGTCAAGAGTCGAGATGGGCTAAAACTTTAATCGTAGATCAAGACAATAAACCTTCAAATGTTACTACTAATGTTGTTTACAAGGAAATATTTACACATTTATGATTTATCATGTTTTACATTTAATTATGTAAGTGTTTTTACATTTATTACTTTATGTTATTCGGAATAAAACATATGTAATTGTTATTTTTTTAACTTTTACTTCTTAAATATATCTGACCCGTGTAACACACGGGTACCTAAAGCTAGTATAGTATAAAAAAGTTATGAATGTAAAAACAATTAGATGTAAAGTTATTTTTATAAATATATAGGAGGAGAGAGAAACATAGGTGGTGACACTTGTCACCACCATATTCAACCTGATTTTTTGAATTGCTTGATTGACCAAATTACACTTTTCTATTAATGAAATCAAATTTACACATGGCAAGATCTCATCTATCTTAAAACAAATCAATGGATCAAATAGAGTTAAAGGGTTCTTATAAAAACTAAGGGTTCTCATTAGAACCTTACCCTATATATATATATATACATATATATATATATATATATATATATATATATATTCTTGCGTGTACTATGGTACTTCAAAGTTTGATAGGAGGGAAGTTCTAATTCAATAATCGGGATAATCTAAGAGTCATGTACGCCAAATCGAAATAAATCCAGTGATTCACCAAAATAGAACAATTGATACAATGTAGACGAGATTAAGAAAAAGTATGCTAACGGTGTTAATTGGTTGAAACTAATTAAGATAGATTACATACCAAAGGAGCAAAATCAAGATTAAATGTTATTTGAACCAAATCACCAAAAAGAAAAACAAAGTTTACTCTTTTATTTTTATCAACTAAACCACTTAAGTTTAATATTTTTTTACTCTTGTAATATTTTGTTATGAGTGATCAATATGTGACGAATGTATGACCTGCTCTTGAAAGATAAATAAAGATCATTGAAGTTATTTTTAGTGTAATCATACACAACTAATAAAATTGGATTTGAGGCTTCAGATATTTATTCAAATTGTATTTTTTCCCCTTCATCAAACAGTAAACATTTTTTTTATGTTTCACATCAAGATTATTCTAATTAAATCTGTTTTATGACTTTGACCATCTCAACCACTTCTTTCTTTTTTGTAATCTATTGCATGTCATTGGAGTAATAGATTTGCAGTTAGCAAAAGTTTAATTTGATTGGATCGTACGTAGAGTCCAAACGATATCCCGATATTCAACTTTAGTTCTAGTCAAGTTGGATGATATAATAAACACTTTGTTTTCATTTAGAAATAGTTTTCGTCGACTCTAGAAGTAGTATATGATCCAAATTTCTATATCCACGTAGTTATTATATTGGTTAAGTTGGATTGCATTGCAGAAGACAAATCAATTTTTGGGTATATATACTTTTTTTCATATGTCGTATGTGATAACCTACCACCCTTAGTCCCTTATCAATTAAATATTTTATAATATAATATATAAAATAAAGGGAAATTTATGTATTTTATATAACTAATCGAGCGATCCATTTCAATTGGAATTTTAATGTCCCATTCAAGGTGAGGAAGAGTAACGGAGATAACATAATGTTATAGGTTGTTCATTTAGACTCTAAAAATTTAAAATGATTAAAAAATGGCGTGATTCATAACAGGTGCGGATTTTGATGAATTCATGTGTACTATTTTAAAACTAAATAATAGTTTGTGTAGCTTATAGTGTCCAAATTATATATTGAAAAGATAAATATTTGGAGTGATGTGATGTTTAAGAGGGATGTGTACAAGGAATGAATATTCATCTCAAATTCACACTGTTTTGGGATTTGATGAAAGTTCATTGATGGTTCATGATAGTAAACCTTGATCATTCGGGTGACGTAAGACCAACCGGTTCTTTTGAATCTTAAGGACACCATACGAAACTAGTCAAGCCAGATCCTTATTAGTTAGCTCGCACTTACTCTTATCGTTGGAATGAGTTGACGTATATACGCTATTTTAAGATTTGCTTATTTACTAGAGTCTAGAAGAGCAACAAACATCCAACTATTGATTTTTACAACTAGAGTTTTATTTTCATGAAAATAGATTTTCTTTACATATTTGTTTAAAATTATTATATTTAATTTACTATTTCTAGTGTTACATTTCAAGAATAAAACTCTCATTTTTATTTTATTTAAATATAAAAAAGACCAGTAATTCAATTTAATAATTATAATTAAAACCTTGAATTTATTAAGGAGAACAAAATTTAAAACGTCACTGAATATGTCATGGATGAGTTAAATAACTTAATTTGTTTTTTCTATACATCATATTGTTAGAATCTTTTTTATTATATCTTGAATATGGGAAAAAAAATCTAATAAAATAATGTTTAGGTATTTGGATCTTTAAATTAAAAATAAAATATTTTAATTTAGAGTGTAATCAGTCACGGTTTATTAAACAATTATATGTATATATAACCGATGGGCTAGGTTCAAATGAGAACCCACCTTTATTGTAAAAACTCTTTAACTCTATATACACCATTGATTAAACTCTTATGTCATGAGATAATGCCAAGTATCTCCACTCTTTTTTTTAATAGAAAAGGGTATTTTTGATATTTTAATACTACTCAAAAGTCAGCTTTTAATATGGTAGTGACAAGTGTCACCACCTACTACTAAAAGATTCTATCTACTTTTTTACTTTTTATTTTATAAAAGTTTACCCCTTTGTTTTTTAAACTACTATAACTTTTTAGTCAAATGTTAGATTTTTATAAAAATAACACCATTAAACTCAACTCATTTTTCTCTTTAATTTCATTATACTTTTACCAAAAAAAAGACCGTTCGAAATTACTGTAACATGACGTAACCCAAATGTAATAATACGTCACACCATAAAAATTGAAAAATTTACAATACAAATCAAGATAAGATTACACTATAATAATTATGTTTAAATTCAATAGTGATGTAACAAAAAAGAGGATTACACTATTTTAACTCAAATGTATATTGAGCAACACTAGTTACATTAATATAAATGTAACATTATGTAATTTGTTGATTTACTTAGTGTTACGTTAATATAAACAAGTGTAACAGTAATATAAGAAGGTGTAACATCATGTAAAAAGATGTAATGTAAATGTAAAAAGGTGTAACGTAAATGTAAATAGACCATTTACTTATACATCTTGTAAATCACCTTATAATTATACTTCCCATGTAATCTTGCAAACAACATTAGACCGTATAATCTTGCACTACTTTACCAAACTTTTTCACCCGATATTACACCTCTACAACTAACAGTAATAGTCTCATTACGACAACCTAACCACTAAACAGAATTACACCATGTCACTACAACACTGTAATAAAATTTCAACACTGTAACAAAACCAAAATAACAAAACTAGAGCAACGTAAACGAGGTTAAACCAATGTAAACCAATCTGTAAAGCAATGTAAATCAATGTGAGCTAATGTATACTGAATAAATAACAATTTTTTAGGCATACTATTACTTGATAAACATGCTTGAAAACCACCATATCTGGAATTAAACATCTTGAATCGGGTAGAATCAAAATGAAAAACTCATAATACATTCATAATTATTTGGCACAAGATCTGAAACACCCTTTTTGTCATCTTCATCATCGTACTAGATCTAGGTCAGTAGTGGATCTGCAAGAGTCAATTTTAAATCATTTCATATCAAGTATTATAGTTTCATACATAACAATTTTAACTAGGGAAAAATGCAAATCAGAAAAATAATAAAAAGAACAACAGTAGGTAAAGGAAAACATATATACTTGAGATGGTGTCACGATTGGATGAGCAAGAAGTATAAAACCGTGAGCCGATGCGAACAGAGGCGAAGATAGGCCTAAAGCAAAACAAATGTCATGGTAGGATTTGTGTTCGTTGGTGGTGGTTGATGTCGTGACGGCAATGTAGTTGCGTTAAAAGAGAGTGAAGATGAAGATGAACATGAAGATGAGAAAGGGAGATGAAGATGAGAAAAGAAGATGAAGATGAAGATGAGAAAGGGAGATGAAGATGAGAAAAGTAGATGAAGATGAAAATGAGAAATGGAGATGAAGATGAAGATAAGAAAAAGATATGGTTAGAATGAGCATCTGAAAAGTTCAAGAAATAAAGTCAAATTCTTGTCAGGTGTTTAAAGTCTAAAATGTCCCTCATCTCATCCATACCATTGAAATGGAATCTTTAATATTATATATTAAATCAAAGGATGTGATTAAGTTAAAAGGTTTTTACAATTAAAGAGGGTTTTTACTTGAACCCAATCCTATAACCGATAGTAACCAAGTTTTTTTTATTATTTTATTTTTTAAAGTCACTAAAATTTCAAATAGAATTTAAATTCTATACAAATTTCAAAATTAAGTAGGATAAATAAAACATATATCGAATATTGGTTAAGAATTAGTAGATTTTTTCAATTAACTTGAAGTAGGAAGTAACATTGATAAATAAATAATAAATACTTTAATAATTGTTAAACTAAAGTTGGATTGATAAAAAAGTACTCATTAGATAATAACCAATATTCATATACATTTCATTTTGCTCCCTTATTTCAAAACTTTTAAACATTTATAAGATATTACATAAGATTGAATTATCTACAAAAAATTAAATGAATTTAAAGGGACAAAAAACTATTTATCAGTTTGTTATAACACTTGAAAAACTTGGTTGCTATTGTCTACAACTACATCCATGTAAACAACGATTTTACTATTTATAAAATATAACATAAGATTGGAACATCTACTAAAATTTTGATATTTCATTTTTTTCTGAATTTTCTAAACAAAATTCATGCTAGAATGGTAAATGATGTTGAGAATATATATATTGCTCAATTGTTTAGATAAAAGTTTGTCAATGATGTTGAGAATCCTTCGCTCAATTGTTTGTCACATGTTATACGTTTAATGATGAATATCAGTTATTATTGATAACGTTTGTTTACCGTAAAATCTTTTAACACGTGCTTTGGATTCAAAAATCAAATTTGAAGCCCTAAGAAAAAAATCATACCTTAAAATTGTCGTAAAGTTATAGGCTTTGTATGACTAAAAATGTACTAAGTTGGGATCATTGTGAATATTCTTGTATAAATGAAATTTAAAATTGAAAGATGAATTTGGTATCTTAGAAGAAAACGGGAAACATGAAGATGTAGGTGGTGGTCACAAGGACAGCTCCTCCGCCAAGCGCATGAGCTGGAGACGTGTCATTGTGTCAAACTGAAAAGTCAATTGGTATGGCTAGTTGGCTTCTTTGAAAAATAAAAAGTCAAATGTTAATTTTTAGTTATTATTTTCCCTTTTTAAATTTTTTTAAACCGCTCTTAGTTTAATCTATTATATCTTATATTTGTATTTTATAAAATTTAAACCCTCAAACTAAATAGAAAGTATCTTACATGAATGACCCATTAAGATCTTATTTTTTATAATTCATGAGACATTGAACTTCACACAATAGTTGCGGAATTAAGATATTTTCATAAAGGGGGCGGGGGCGAACTCGTTATATATAAAAAGTTTACACAAACGGACTAAAATTTAACACTATTAACATAAAATGGGGGGGGGGGGGAGGGGGGCTCCCGGTTCCTTTAATGCTTCGCCCATGCCACACAAAACATTCAGCTATATTCCTTCCGCTATGAAATAATTAAAACTACCAGAGTTCTCCTCCGCGGGTGAATTTTATGTACAACATGTGTTATTGACAAAAAGTAGCTGCATGTGATAAAACATATACATGGTGAACTTGACGAGCGTTACATGACTCACTTTTAAATGAAATTTATATTGAAAAATATATTAAAATAAGTTTGTTAGCAATATGTTTTAAATTTCATAAAATATTATTTATCAAGTTATGAAACGAAAAACAAGTCGTATTATCTCGTGTCACTCCACTTCTATCTCTTTTTATCTTTAAATTTCATAAAATATTATTTATCAAGTTTGTTAGCAATATAAAAATCTTTTAAAATTTTATATAATATATATACATATTATATGTACCTGGTAGCCCATTAATATTTTAACCCAATAACATATACCTAATTAAACCTAACTTAATAGAATAATACCAAAAAAGCTAGTAGAGCGTACCGATTTGTTTAAATAAGTAGATTAAATCATTTTGCTTTAATACTTTCGTTTTATTTATTGCTATAACAATTATCGTTGTTTTAGAAATTTTTTTATTTACAGGTTATTTGGTTTAGACTTCTCTATATGTCGTATTATAGGGGGTCATTTTTTGTTCTCCCCGTGTCCATAGACTCTTAAGAATTCTTGGGTCTAGCATTGCTTACTGTTATAGTTTTTTTTTATAAAAATATAACAATATTTGCATATAATGTATATACAAATATGTATATTTTTTAAATACTACAAACACTTACTTTTTGAAAATAAATTTCAAGCATATTAATATACTATGCAAAAACATTACATTCGCAAAATGTTCATTAACAAACTATACACGAAGTAAAAAAAAAAAAAAAAAAAAAACTTGAAGAGAAAATTATGTGCACGTGCATATGTGCATTCACATTAAGGAATAGATTGTGGTGTGATTTCAAAACATACTTAAAAGAAACAAACAAAATACACAAATACAACGCGTCTATCTCATTTTTTTTAGTATCCCAAAAATAGCTAAAGAAGCTAGAACCACTATATAAAAAACTAGTTTTAATAAAATTGTGTATTACATGGGTTGAATAAAAAGAAATAAATTGAATGAAAATTAATTAATTATAAATAAATATTTTAAAATAAGATATGATTGAAATTTTTTTATAATAAATAAAAAAATTTATTTTAAAACAAATTTTTAAAAATGTCATGCTTAAAAACTTCTTCTATAACTCTCAATTTTAACTATTTTTATTTATAAAAGTTTTACTTTTTAAAAACACCATTTATAAAAAAATATTTTTGAAAAAGTTTGATGTTCTAAAAAGTTTTCTAAATTTATGAAAAAAATATTTCCTAAGAAATAAAATTAGTAAAAATATCTCTTTCTTAATTTATTAAAAACAATTTAATAAAAAAATTAAATAATATTATCAGTAATTAATGTTATTATTAAATAGGAGATAGAAACGAAAAAAAATTATTGAGGAGCAATATGGTGTTAACATGTGTCCTCCTAGATGCCCTTTTATTAGAATAGGGAGATCACACACACAATATATTATCTCAATTTTTTTAAACTATCCAAAAAATAGTTAAAAGACAACTGACGTTTATTGGGTCTACTCGAATAATTTGAATGGTAAAAATGGGTGTCACGTTGCGGCTTCTTCCTCACGTTCAGGTTACCACACATCATCCCGATTGAGAGTTGGAATACCCTCATGGCTTTCGGCGGTTTTCTCGATTTTAACTGACCGATATAGGGATGTAAACGAGTCGAGCCAGGATGGGTTCGAGCTCGAGCTCGTAGCTTATCGAGCCGAGCTTATTCGGTTCGAAAATTTCAACAAGCTCAAAACATCGGCTCGAGTTCGGCTTGTGAAAAGCTCGAGTCAGCTCGTGGCTCGTTCGAGCCGGCTCGATTTAAAATTTTTTTCACATTAATTTATATGAAAACATAAAAAATATATATTAGGGCTTTTACCTTTTATTGAGTGCTCCGTACTTAGATAACAAAGATTATTATTTTGAATATAAACAATTTACTATCAAGTTATATATTTTTTAAATAAAATATTAAATTAAAAAGAATCCATTTTTATTTTAAGAAAACATTTCTAAAATCCAAGTATAAAAATAATAATCATAATAATAGTAGTAGTAATAATAATATTTTTTATTATACTATATAAATATATATTTATATATATACATATATTATATGCACCAAGTCACGAGTCGAGCCAACGAACCGAGCCATGAGCCAAGCTGGAACCGAGCTAACCCTGGCTCGAGTTCGGCTCGTTTAGAATTCGAGCCGAGCCGGCTCGTTTGGATACGAGCTTTTTTCGAGCCGAGCTTTTTTCGAGTTTTTCTCGAGCGAACTTCGAGCCACGAACTTTTTGTACAGCCTTAGACCGATATCCACCCATTCGCGTTCACGCCTCATCATCGTAAAATTTTTATTTACATGAAAACAAAGCACATATATTATAATCATATAATGCATATATACATTCCACTAAAGTAATTGGTACTCAAACTCTCACCACACCGTACAATGTCCTTTTGAATATAATAACATTTAATGATACTATTAATAAGGTTCTAAAACTGATTGTTTTCTGCTTGAAACTAACTTAGAATGAACTCTTATTTATTTTTAACGGCAACAATTGACACGTTCATGTAACAAGGAAGCTCGTACATCAGGCGCACCACAGTTTAACTAAATTTTAAAGAAAACTCACAATTGTTTCAAAACTCTTCAGGGTCTGGATAAAACCCATAACCTAAAATGCCCTAACCTATATCCTTCATCATTCACGTCATTAGACCAACTGGCCAATGAGATAATATACTTATATTAACTATTTATATCTACACTTTTTTTAAATCTTGGATAGAAGATGGATGCCTTGCCGCAAAGATGCCCCCTTAGATACTTAGAACTTACTAAGTAACATATTTATACAAATGGAAAAATTAAAAACAACACGGGTAAAAAAAGACAAAAAATAAAGGCAAATACAAGTAAAGAAAGTACGGTAAAACTATTTATTATGCTTTATATATAAGGTTCACTATTAAATTAATACGTTTATCATGGGATCGTATTAATATATATATCTTTTTTTAACGGTTAGATGTTACCATAACTATTCTATTAAACCTAATTTACATCAACTAAGGGTTAAAAGTCATGACTTTTAAAAAATTTTCAATCATTCTAACTTTAAATTATATCCCCAATGCGAGAGCCTACGTGGTATAAAGATTTAAATTTTTGTTCGTCACCATTAGATTCAATTATGTCACCAATAGTAGTAGGTTGTAAGAAATAATATTATGGAATTAAATAACTTTCTTTGGTTAGGAGGATGACTGCCATTTATAATTAGTCAACTTTTAATTTAATTCGACGTTAAATTCAAGATACCACCAATCAATGTCATTTAACAGCATCCCTCTTGGACTACCATAAAACACCATGCTCACACTCTAACGCACATAATCAACCTCTGTTCTATTTCTTCTGAGTCACCGTTACATTTCAAACCACTACCACTCTGAGTGAGCTCGGTAAATTCACCAACCATAACCTGACAATAACTTTCATCAATTTTATTCATCTGTTGAGAAAGTTTGTGTTTGATTTCAGGGATGGAGCATATTAAATCTCCATTCAGAGGAATTGCACATGATGTTAGAGGAAGAATCTTGTGCTATAAACAAGATTGGATTGCGGGTATTAGCTCCGGAATTGGGTAAATTTCTTCAGTCCATTGGTTCACATGCATGATCTCAAATACATTAAATTGATATCACACTCAATTAAGACTAGATAACTCCCAATCTTATTACCAAGAAAAATAGCTCAAAAACTTAGTAAGGTATTGCCATACATCATGACTCGATATATGCCAGATTTTATAGGCTTGACATCAAACACTTCCAAACCTATAATAATAAACTAACTTGAGACCCAACCAATTGTTGGTATCCATACAATCTGCCAGGAATGAGGAAAGCAAGTGGGTGGAAGACAAAAAGTCAATGGGTGGAGGATAAAGTTGATAAGGGGGAATTAGGCCAACATGATCAAGAATTCAAGATCTATATGCATATATAACTATCTGATTACCAAATGTATTTTCAAGATGTTAATCATCATTGATTCACCACTTCATTGCTCATTGTGAATGATACATGTTCACTTTGGTAGGATATTGGCTCCAACTACATACATATTTTTCGCTTCTGCGCTGCCTGTGATTGCATTTGGGGAGCAACTTAGTAGAGACACAGGTGATTCTTTAGAAGATAAGTTATAGGACATGATATTATTTTGTAAGGTAATTTCTTCAATCTTTTTTCTTATAGATGGAAGCTTGAGCACTGTTGAAACATTAGCTTCTACTGCAATATGTGGTCTTATACACTCGATACTTGGCGGACAACCTCTTCTCATATTGGGAGTCGCGGAACCTACAATTATAATGTACACTTACTTGTACAACTTTTCTAAAGGGAGAGAAGAATTGGGGAAAGAGTTGTTCTTGGCCTGGGCTGGATGGTAATATCTTTGACTCTGCTTGTTTTAAAATAATTAACTCTAAAAAAATGATTTTTTTACATGAATTTTGTAGGGTGTGCACTTGGACAGCTATGTTCTTGTTTCTCCTAGCAACTTTTAATGCTTGTGTTGTCATCAATCGATTTACAAGAATTGCAGGGGAAACTTTTGGGATGCTAATTGCTGTTCTTTTCATGCAAGAGGCTATTAAGGTATTCGAAATCACTTGAGGAGGAAAATGTTTGTTGTTTCAAGATTCACTAGACTTTGGGTTGTGATTTTAATTTGTTGCTTAGGGACTAGTGGGTGAATTCAATGTTCCCAAACATGAGGACCCGACTGAAGTGAAGTATCAATTTCAGTGGATCTACACTAATGGTCTGCTGGCAATTGTATTCTCCATTGGCCTTTTATACACTGGGTTAAAATGCATGAAAGCAAGATCATGGTGGTGTGGAACAGGTGGATAAATCATATTCTATATCAGTTTTACCTTTTTTTTCTTCATCTTAATAGCTTTGTTATGGGTAGGATTTTACTGGGTATGGTTTGTTGTTGTATCTTAACATGCAACAATTATTATAGGGCGACTCAGAAGTTTCGTAGCGGACTATGGGGTTCCATTAATGGTTGTAGTGTGGACAGCACTCTCATTCAGTGTGCCAAACAAAATCCCTTCTGGAGTTCCAAGAAGGCTTTTTAGTCCACTTTTATGGGAATCTAAATCTACATACCACTGGACCGTAATCAAGGTACAAATTTGTAAATCTTCTTTTGAGTGATATAATATGATAGTAGAAATTACTTAAAATCATTTCTTTAATCCCTTAAATTGAACTGCAGGATATGGGTAAGGTTTCTCCTGCATACATGATGGCAGCTATCATCCCAGCTCTTATGATATCTGGGCTTTATTTCTTCGATCATAGTGTTGCTTCACATTAGCTCAGCAAAAGGAGTTCAATCTCAAGAATCCTTCAGCTTATCATTATGACATTCTTTTGCTTGGATTCATGGTAATTATGATTTTTTCGGCTATCGCCATTTGAGCTTCACAAAATAGTTCTCTACATTATTAAATGTTTTCGTAGACGTTGCTCTGCGGGCTGTTAGGACTACCACCTTCCAATGGTGTCTTGCCTCAGTCACCCATGCACACTAAGAGCCTAGCTGTTCTTAAAAAACAGGCAAGTCATCAAAGAACTACAGAAGTATTAGTGTTTTAAACTTCTAATCACTTGGTTAAGGTTTATTTGTTCTAATTAATGTTGTTAACTGTCAGTTTATTAGAAAGAAACTGGTAGAGAGTGCTAAAGAAAGTATAAAGATGAAAGCTAGCAAATTGGAGATCTACAACAAGATGCAAACTGTGTTCATAGAACTTGACAGCTCACCAATTGTAAATCTTCAATCTATTAACTTCTAACAAAACTTTATTTCATATCATCTAATCTGATTTCACTTTCTTCTAACTTTTACTATTGGTGTTAGCCACTGCAATCAACTACAGTAGTTGAAGAACTAAAAGACTTGCAGGAAGCAGTTATGAAAGTAGAAAATGAAAAAGAAAACACGAACGATAAGTTTGATCCTGAAGAAGACATTGATGCTCATTTACCTGTGAGAGTGAACGAGCAACGGGTCAGCAACTTCCTACAGTCAGTTCTCCTAGCAGCATCTATTTGTGCTATGCCCATCATAAAGCTAATACCAACCTCAGTTCTATGGGGCTATTTTGCTTACATGGCGATTGACAGCCTCCCCGGCAACCAGTTTTGGGAACGAATCCTGCTTCTTTTTGTTCCTCGTGGCAGGAGATATAAGTGAGTTTTATCTTTGGTTATATGGTTATGATGGAGCTTAATATTAATCATGTTTTCTTGTGAAATATATGACAGGGTGCTAGAGAAGGTTCATGCATCCTTTATTGAGTCTGTGCCATTTAGAAGCATTGTTATATTCACCATATTCCAGGTTATCTACTTCCTGGTGTGTTATGGTATGACGTGGATTCCTATAGCTGGAATTCTATTCCCCGTGCCATTTTTTGTTCTGATCAGCATACGACAACATATTCTACCAAAACTGTTCCATGTGCACCATTTGAAGGAACTTGATGCAGCCGAGTATGAAGAAATATTAGGCAGTCCAGCGCGCGCTCCTAGCTTCAGTCTCAGGGTATGTTTTCATAATCCACATTCAGACGACTTAAATTCAACATGTTTCACGTGTTACTTGACCATTTAACTTTGGCATGTCTAACGGTTAGTGTTAGTCAATTAGTTTTGGATCATCACTAACTATGTCAAGAGAACTTTTTCAGGAAATGGACAGTGTTCATGGCGGAAGCAATGAAGGTGACGTGTGTGACGCTGAAATACTAGATGAACTTACTACAAGTAGAGGGGAGCTCAAGGTTCGAAATCTTAGCTTTAGAGAAGATAGACGCACAAAGGTAACACTTATTATTGTTATTATTATTATTTTGGATTTGTTATTGACCTCAAGATTTTATATATTAGAGATAATGGTTTATATTTTATATATTTTTTATGGCTTTGCAGCAAATTTACCATGGTGACTATATTCAGCCCGAGTGAAAGTCACAACTGAAAATTGGTCCACAGGCCCAATGAAACATTACATGTAGAGGGCCCACTGGGCTTTTAAACCTGAAATTGTCTTGTTTTGGGTTGAAATTAATGGCTGAATAAAATGCAAAACACCTTCATGTGTAATTAGGCAGAATGTATGGGATGTATGTGAAATATTTTGAACCCATGGTTGTAGAATAAATAAAAAAAACTGTTATAAAGGGAAACTATTGTAGGCGGAACCTAATGTTTATGGATCTTATGCTTTCAAATTGTATCAACATGTGTGTGCGATGTATGCGTATGATAGTTCAACTGATTGAATGGAATTAGTTTCACTCTTATTTTCACTTGTTTATAACACATCATTAGGCTATCTACAAAACATCCACATTAATTTCATGATATAAAATTTCGTCGATTTGTCATAAGTACCTAATTCCAATCTAAACTCATTGGTCACTCGATTCCATCGGTTGTTGTTGTCAATATAAAATCTGAAAAAGAAGTGTTCAATAATAACCAGAATGGAAAAATATAGTTGTTAGAAATTGATGTTTGTAAAATGTAAGATGCGTTTGGGCTTAAACCGTGTAACACCATGATCCCCTAGGCCCTAGCAACTAGCAAGTTAGGGGCTGTGTTTTGGTGCTGACCCAGCTGACTGGATCAAGCCCAATAAAGTAAACTTAGAAAACTGTAGAGGGCCCATGTATTTAAAAATAGGAGTAAGTTACTAATCTGAATTCTGACATCCGAAAACATTCAAAGGTCGTTCGGCTTACGAGCCCACTTTCCTTCCAATAGTCCAATAAATCAGTTAGCCCAGTTTACCTATTTTACTTCAACTAGATTTTTTACCCGTCGCGCGTTGTTGCGGCTAGTGGTGCACAAAAGAACCGGGTTCAAAACCCGACCCGACGACCCGACCCGGACCCGAACCGGTTCGGAACCGGTATACCCCCAACCCGGTTCCAACCCGAAAAAACCCGCCGGTTCAGAACCG
This sequence comes from Flaveria linearis, assembly GCA_024085815.1. Lineage (NCBI taxonomy): Eukaryota > Viridiplantae > Streptophyta > Magnoliopsida > Asterales > Asteraceae > Flaveria > Flaveria linearis. The sequence goes on from CM044002.1 coordinate 3,708,889, forward strand.
GTTTTGAATTTTCTAGCCCAAACCGGGTTGGACCCGGTTTTTACCCGAACCGGTTTCGAAACCGGTCCAAAAAACCGGTTTGGAACCGGTTTTCGACCGTTTTTTTTTTTTGACCGTTAGAAAACGGCTATATGGCCGTTTGAGGGTATTTTTTGACAGTTTTTTGCACTTTTTTTGGACCATTTTGCCCTTATATGATAGTATAAATAGGTAGTGGGTGTTATGGTTTAGTCACAACACTCAAAACTTCAAAAACGCTAAAAAACGTGCTTAAAAACGCAAAAACGCTCCTCACTCTCAACTTTCTATTCTCTCAATCTCTTGAATTATGGCTTCTGAATCTTCCGTTCCAACCGGTGGATCCTCAAGTGCCGCTACCGTTGTTAGAATTCTTTCAATAACGCGAAACCAAGAGATTTGGTGTAATTTCGACTTATGCGAAATGTCGAATGGTCAACATAAAGCTCGATACAAGGCTTGTGGTTCGTTTTTCAAGTCGGATTCAAACTCGACTTTGAGAAATCATATGACCAAATGGTGCAAGTCTTTGAAAAGTACACCGAGTCAAGGGCAAACATCAATCGGAAACGATGGTGGTTTATGGAACTTCAACGTCGATATGGTTCGAGATAGAATGGCAAAGTTTGTAATTCAAGAAGGATTACCGTTCGATCACTTCGACAACCCTCGGTTAACAAAATTGATTCAAGAAACTCTTCAACCACGCTACACTCACGTAAGTCGCACCACTCTTAGACGTGATTGTTTAAATCTTTGGAAACAAGCAAAAAATGATTTAAAGGTTTTATTTGAAAATGTACAAACCGGTGTGAACTTAACTACCGACGTTTGGTCCGCCCCACACGGTTTACCGGAATCGTACCTTTGCGTCACCGCCCATTGGATAGATCCAAGTTCGTGGCAAATGATGAAACGTACGATTGCGTTTGAATTATTTGGATATCCGCATACCGGTGATAATCTTTTTAAATTTTAGACTATGTAATCAAAACGTATAAATTAGAAAACAAAATTTTTTCAATGTCATTTGATAACGCCTAGAACAACACATCCGCCGTTGAAAAATTGAAAATAAAATATAAACCGGTTTGTGACGGCGTATTTTTTCATTCAAGATGTGTTGCACATATTATTAATTTAGTTGTGCAAGATGGTCTTGGCGTTCCTGAAGTGGAAGATTTTAAAACGTCTTTCAAAAACATGTTACGTGACGTTTTTAAAACTAGTAGAAAAAGGTATGTTAATTATAGAAAAATATGTCACGATACGAATTCCATTTGTTTAGGACCAAATTGGGATGTCCCGACTAGATGGAATTCTACTTGGAAAATGTTTAATAGTGCTTTGCGACAAAAAGAAACGCTTCATGTTTTTCACGATAGTCTTGCGATGCGGGGTCGGGTTGTTCCGTTTCCGTTAGAGGGTTGGGAATATATTCAAGAAATAACTCAATTTTTAGAGCTTTTTAAAAACGCAACTACAAAATTGTCGGGGGTTTATTATCCGACAAGTTGTCTAACACTTCATCAAATTTATTTAATGACCCATAAATTAAGTGAATATGAAGAAAGAAACGAAATGTTTTCAGCAATGGTAGCGCCGATGAAAGAAAAATTTAAAAAATATTTCATTGAACTACCCCTGGTTTTTACGTGTTCCGCTGCACTAGACCCGTGTTTAAATGTTTCGGGGGTAGAAACTTTAATAGATGAGATAACTTATGATTTAGATTTACATGATTTAGATCCATTTTTTAATGTTAATACAAAACAAACATTTAATGAAATTTTTAAATTTTTTTTTAATGTTTATGTTGAAAAATATGGTGCAACATCAAACATCCACCGACCATTGAACGTGGAATCGAGTTCGTCGAGCTCAAGTAGAGACCCAATGATTAGTTTATATAATACTTTGAGAAATGAAAACAGTAAACGTCAGAGGGGTAACACCCCAAGTAGCGAACTCGGGAGGTATATGGGAACCGATTTTTTAGCCACTATGTCTCCCGATGAATTTTTGAAATTTGATATTCTGACATGGTGGAAAGGAAATGAATCACAATTTTCGGTCCTAGCCGCCATGGCACGTGATTTACTAACCGTCCAAGCTTCCACGGTAGCTTCGGAGTCTGCATTTTCTGTTAGTGGCAGGGTTTTATCGATTAGAAGAACAAGACTAACTCCAACATCGCTAGAGATGTGTATTTGTTTAAGAGACCACTTAGATGCGGCCGAACGAAGACAACACATATCAAACCTTGAAGAAGAAACACCGATTGAAGAAGAAATACACGAACACGAGGTACAAACCGGACGATCCTCACCGCTATCCGACGAAGAACTCGCTTATGATTTGTCTCAACGCATTGGCACACAAACCGACGAAGACGATTAAATTAGAAAAACTTGTATTCGAAATATGGATATTTTGTTTTCTTTGGTTTAATTTTAATGTAATTTTTATTGTTTATTTTTCGTAATGAATTAATTGTTTACTTTTATGAATAATGTAATTTTTATTGTTTTCTTTAGAAAAACTCGCTTATGATTTCTATTCGTATTAATTGTTTACTTATTAAAATGAAAATAAAAATGCGTACAATCGTAATGTAAATCTTAAAAATAAAGTACATACTATTGTGTTTAATTAATCTACTCTAATATTTTTTTATTAATCAAAATTTGTAATTAATTTGTATATAATTTAAATAGTAGGAAAAAAAAAACGGGTTTTCCAAACCGGTTCATAGACCCGACCCGGTTCGGTTCCAACCCGAACCGGTTCCAACCGGGTTGGGTTTGCCGGGCTTGAAAACCGGTTCCGACCCGAACCGGTTCTTGGTCAAAAACCGGGCTCCATTTCGTTGACCGAACCCGAACCGGGTCCAACCCGACCCGGGTTCAAAAAAAAACCGGTTTGTGCACCTCTAGTTGCGGCATCATACGCGTTATGATAAAGTATAGATTACAATTGACCCGGCTCGTTTTAGAACTAAATTTACGTCAAGATGTAGAGTTAGTACTCAAATTTATACCGTTGAAGGAAAACATATTGTACTTGACCCGACTTTTTCATAACAAAATTTATGTCTATATAGAGTTACTATACTACGTGTGTGTCTATATGTATATATAAGAATAACCAATAAGTCATCAGAAAAGTTTGAAGACGTAAACTAAACGAAGGGATTAAAAAAATAATTAAAATGCTAAAATTTAAAATCTTCTTGTATTAAATTAAAGAGTTAATTTCGATTTTACTCTCTAAGGTTTGACTAAAGTAACTATTTTCCTTCAAAAGATTAAAAACATCAATTTCAGTCCAAAAGTTTTATATGTTGTTTTAATTTCACTTCAAAAGTTTCACCATCTTGAAAGTTTCATCATCTTGGATAAAGTTGAAACAACTAATGAAACTTTTGGATTGAAATTGAAACAACTTATGAAACTTTTGAAGGTAAATTGATATTTTAATCTTTTGAAGGAAAATAGTTATTTTTAACAAAACTTGAGGAGTAAAATTGAACTTAACTCTAAATTAAATGAGTTACGAAATGGAAAATAAATAATAGAAGGGCATGAGTCCGAGTAATGGAAAGAATAAGGCTCCTGATCTTAATGATGATTCTTGCTTTTGGGCTCGCGTAGAGGAAGCATTGATACTGTTGAAGCTCTTGAAGATGAATGGATATTCTAATATCAATGTAGACGATACTGAAACAAAATCTAAAGATTTTACTCAATACATGAAAAGTGGGAGTTACATGTTGTATGAGTAACTCCGATCTCAAGATTTCAAGCATAAGTGTTTTGATTGTTTCAATATACAGTTAAGATTTCCGGTAATGTAAAAGTGTGAAACTATACCTTATGAGTTTTTGCATGTGACATTTACTTGTTTTGTTTTTTGTGTAATATTGTAATTTGACATGTGCTGAGTGTTGTAGAGGAACTTGTTAATGCTAACTGAGCATTTATTGGTGTTGGATGTTGCTTCTTAGTATGTTTTCGGGAATACATTGTTCTTTAAGGTTTTGATTTTACCTTCTTTTAAGATTTGTTTGTATACTGTATGACTAGTGGGTGCCCGCGCGCGTTGCGGCGCATGCGTCATTTTAAATGAATCAAGGGTACGCTGTAATACCGAACCACATCGACTATATGTCTCTTATTTTCTCTTGATCTCATTGTGTATATCGCATATCACCTCTTAAAAGAATGCATTTTTTATCACTTAAAGTAAGGTACTAAATCTACGAGTGCAAAAGAGGTTTTTCAAGTAACCGAAAGTTCACAACCTGCATCATATGAAAACAAAAACTTACCACCAAACATTAAAATCAAAATACAATCAGACATTTAAACAACATTTCAGAAAATCTATCATTCTCTTATAAAAAAGAAATAACATACAAAATTATGCTAATAATTTTATGTTCCAATAAAATCACAATGACTAAATCAATATGAGAAAAAGAAAGTAACACTATTTCCAATCCTGAATAACTTACAAACACCCCAAAATAATCAAATGGGTCAGAAATCTAAAAGCATACAAAATTCTACTAAATTTTGTAATAACAAACCTTAATAGATGTCTTGCATAACTGTTTTGTCAAAATATCTAAAGTAGCCTAGGTTCAACGACAACCACAACTTAGCAATCTTGAGCGCAAAAGAGGTTTTCAAATGATCGAAAGTTCACAACCTGGATTGTATGAAAACAACAAAATTAAATCAAACATTTAAACAACATTTCAGAGAAATCTATCATTCTCTTGTAAAAAAGAAATAACATAAAAATTTATGCCGGTAATTTTATTTTACAATAAAATCACAATGTCTAAGAGATTAAGATGTTATATCAACCTAAAAAAAACTGTAATTTATAGTAGACCGTACCCTAATCTACTAATGTCCTCGTTACCAAAGACTATAAGCCTCTATTTTACAAAAACGCTTAAACACGTATGACTTGCAAACCATCCAAACTTAATGAAAAACAACTCATAACACATAACAATTCAATATTATAATCACACAAAAGAAACATTTTAGGCAAATCTTCATGCTTCAAACTACCATCTAGTAACATATCCCACAACACTAAAAAACTAATCACAACTGTACTCAATGTACCCCTAAGGCAGTCATTTTGATGGTATACTGAAACTTTTAAATAATTAGCAAAATAAAGATGGGGTTTCTTTGGAGCCTGGAGGTGCACTGAGAGCAGTGCATTTTTACCAACAGATTTTCTCTCAAAGTGGCTGAGACTTTACTTATTGGGTACAGAACTAATATCAAATAGTTCCTATACTCACAGATAAACATATAAATGAGGCAGACAAGATCATTATTAAAATAAAATAAAAACTACGAACAGGCACTTACATAATTTCTGCAGAATATGCTTCAGAAGAACCTATAAAGGATTAATGGCTCGAAAAAAAAACATGTTTTTAACTATGTATAACCCAAAGAGAGAGTCCTTTACATCTCTAAATTGGTAAGGTGACAATTTCAACCCATGTATTTATTACATCTAGCAGGTCAAGTGGATGAAAGCTAAATGGTTTAACTAACAAGAAAATGAATCAAATGATTGGAAGTCATACGAAGTGTACTACATTTTATAGATCCTCTTAAATGCTTTTATTATAAAAGGTCTATATTATTTTTTATAGTAATAACTGTTTTATTAAATCATATTTTGCACATTAATATTTAGATTTAAAGACATGAATAAACAAATGATTGTAGGTTGGCCCTACTCGTTTTGACTTGAACATAAAGTCTGACCATTTTGACCCATTACTCAACCACCCCAACCATTTTGGCAACCTCTTAACGAAAAGACAACACAAGATAATACCTAGGGAAAAAAACTCTAGCATGTACAATATGTGACACCCATTTGCATCTTGTTTTTATACAAGTTCAGGGACCTAATAAATAATTAGGCGAAAGGGGCATATTTGTAGAATTTTTAAATTTATGGACTTGGTCACACAGAAACAAATAGAAAATATCAAAAGTCAAGTCTGGGAGTTTTTGTCATTAATATTCATGTAAACAAGAAAAATTGGCAACTCAGGCAGTTCGGGTAACAAGAAAAACAACCTGGCGTCAGAACAAGTAAATTTTACTCCTTGGGTTGGATTGACCTGAGACACTTTGTCTAAGATCTCTACAATTAAAATAAGTGTCAACATGATTACAACATTTATATTATCTCAATAGTCAATAATACACTAATCTGTATAAGAAAACATTTTAGCAGATTCATACATTAAAAGACACCCTAGACAAACGTAAAACAAATTGACCGATCCAAAAGTAATTGGGTCAAATTTTGGCAACTTTGGTACGTTTTAATAGCATATATAAGAAGGTCATACCTCTTTCACTTTAAGCTTCACCATGTTAGAAAATCTGCCAACAGCCATAAATGATTGACCAGGTGTATCATATGGCTTTCAATGGTTTGGTTGCCACCTCAGCCAATTCTTCCACCTCTGGAGCATCTACAAAAACAATGACCTAAACAACATAAATCCATTATTAGATAATAGAATTACTCTATAGTTAAACAAGAAGGGAGATGAATAGTAGCCTTCCCTATTTTACGGTTGTAGTAGAACCAACACGCCAGCATCTACAGCATTTTCTGTTTTAGCTTCCATTTGCTCCACCCAGACTAAGGACTGTTACAGATGTGAACCCCATTCAAGAATATGATAATCAGCCAAGATGTGAACCCATTCAAGAATATGATAATCAGCCAAAATGGAAGGTAAAAGCGGGTTAAAGTGGCAAAAGCAGCAGCTCTAGAAACAGATTGGCCTAAAAAACTTTTTGTATAAATAATCAGCGTCAAAGTATGATTCAAGATTGTGTTATTTCAAAAAAGAATCCATTTTCTTGAATAGAATGATTTAGGAGGTATTATGCATAATTATACACATTGTGCATACTTAAACTCGTTCATCCCATTTACCCACTTCATTTTAAGCTATTTTTTATAATATAATCCCCTAACCCCCCAAACCAATTCATAGTCAAATGCCCGAATTGCCACCTCTAAGAACAGATAACAAGTTTGCATTTACTAAAATTTGTCCAATCAAAGAACCTTAACAACCTGTTGAACAAAGAAAGCTCTAGAATTATAGTAGTTTCAAATACATCAACTGCTGAGACGTTGCCAGAGACAAGGAAGCAATTGCACCTACTTGATGACAAGTGGAAAATCGATGGCCGTCATTGACTCAACCCCACATTTCAATCTCAATCAACCTCCATTTCCGACGATCAATCGGAAAAATCGATCAAATCCCACATTCCACATCTTCAATTTCATCAATTCCCGTAATCACAACTTCAAAAGTCATCACAATGCAACGTGTTGGTGGATGTTTAAGGCGTATGCATTGTCTAAAAACCTTGTAAACATACCAGAGGTGCAACAAGGGAAAAGCAATTGAACCCAAATAGCATAGCATAATGCTATGTAATTTATAACAGCCATGAAAGTTTAGAGGGAAAAAAGAAAGAGTGAAGAAACCAAACAAAGCACAAAAAATCGTATACACATCGACAAAGAATAACCACAAAACCTTCAATACGCATTTAAACACAAAATTTCTCTATCAGGCATTTCATCGAACAGGTGATGTGCACACTACAGCCACCAACACATATAACCCAATTTCAGTTAGCAATTACAGATTACACAACCCTAAATGGATGGAAAGTGGTGAAGTAAAGACCTGAATTGGAACTATCACTGACCTAGGATTTTCGAGAGCAAGAAGGTGCCCCGTGGCGAGCAGGTGACACTTCGAGTCGTTTTGGGGATTCTGTTCACCTTCATTATCATGAAGTTGAATCTCACCACCGGAATCATCCCCTCGTTGAACGCCTCCGCCGGACTGCTAGGGTTCTTCTTCATCAAGACGTGGACCAAGTTTCTCGATAAGTCTGGCTTATTGAAGCAGCCCTTCACTAGGCAGGAGAATACCGTTATTCAGACATGTGTTGTTGCTACCTCCGGCATCGCCTTCTCCGTACGTTCCATCGCTTTGCTCCTTTACTTTGCTCCTTCAATTCGCAAGAGTTTGATGTCGTTCCATTAGAGTGGCCGTTGCGAATTTGATGTCGTTCCATTGGAGTGGCCGGCTAGGGAAGAAGACTAAAAGGCGGTCTTACAGATGTAGTGAATTTACTAATCTGCACATTCAATCTGTATTATATAGTAGTAAAAGATAAAAGATATCTCTGTTTTTTTATTTTATCTTTTACTATAGTTTTTTATAAGTGTCTAATAAAATAAACCATATTATATATATGAATTACTAAAATGGTATGAAAAACAGAGACAAAGCTTTAACAAATACATAGGGAGGGATAATTGATAAATAGATAGTTTTGAAGTATTTTGAAGTATTGTAAATTGAAAAAACCATATTATATATATAAATTACTAAACTGGTAGTTTTTGAAGTATTTTGTAAATTAAAAAATGTTTTTAAATCTTTCTATTATTATAAAATTATCAAAACCATTACATATAGTCTAATCGTTAAAGTCCCATATGAGGATGGGATAATTGATAAATAGATAGGACATGAACTCATATTTTCACCCAATCAAAAATTACAAGCTTCAACTTTTAGATTATTTAGATGTTATCCATTCTTTCTATCCCTTGATATTCTTGATGTTAATTAAAAAAAAAAACAAACAAACAACAGACAAACAGACAGACAGACAGACAAATAGACAGACAAATAGACAGACAGACAGACAGACAGACAGACAGAGCAGACAACAGGCAGACAGACAGGCAGACAGACAGGCAGACAGGCAGGCAGACAGGCGGCAGACAGGCAGGCAGACAGGCAGGCAGACAGGCAGGCAGACAGGCAGGCAGACAGCAGGCAGACAGGCAGGCAGACAGGCAGGCAGACAGACGGGCAGACAGACGGGCAGACAGACGGGCAGACAGAGGGCAGACAGACGGGCAGACAGACGGGCAGACAGACGGGCAGACAGACGGGCAGACAGACGGGCAGACAGACGGGCAGACAGA